>CAUYQU010030661.1:0-117201 GCA_963574635.1 Cheracebus regulus
TCTTCCTCTTTCTCTTTCATTTTTTCTTTCTTTTGCTGTTTCTTTCTTTCTCCTTTTCTCTCTTTTTCTAAAATCTCTTCCTCTTCCTTTCTCTCTTTCATTCTTTTTATTCTAAAAAATAAAAAAATAAAAAAATAAAAATAAATAAAAAATAAAATTTTTAAGGAGTCTGTATCAAATCAAAGCCAGTTAGTCTTAGGTTGTATTGTTGGGCATTAAAACTAATAAATATTGTCAAATGAAAGCAGATTTTGTGAATCATTATATGTAAAAATTTGGATTCTGCTTCTTTTTGCTCTTTAACCAACTCATATGTTGTATCTCTGAGTATGGGCAAGTCTTTTAACTTTATTTTCATTATGGAATACAGGTAATAATGTTATCCCCTTAATTACTATAATAGTTAATTTTATGCATCAACTTGGCTAGGCCATGGTACCCAGTTCTTTGGTCAAACAATGATCTAGCTGTTGCTTTGAAGGTATATTTCAGATGTGATTAATAGTTAAATCAGTAGGCTTCAAGTAAAGCAAATTGCCCTCCATAATATGGGGAGGCTTCATCTAATTAGTAGAAGGCCTTAAGAAAAATGGCTGAGGTCTCAAGAAGAAGAAAGAATTCTATCTCCAGACTGCCTTTAGATTCGAGACTGCGACAGTAACTCCTGCTGGACTTTCCAGCCTGCAGGCCTGCCATGCAGACTTTAAACTTGCCAAACCCACAGTCCACAGTCTCGTAATAAATCTCCCTCCCTCTCTGTCTCTGTCTCTGTTTCTGTCTGTCTCTCTCTCTCTCTCTCTCTCATTATATATATAATGTATATACACACAGTTGACTCTTGAACACCACGAATTTGAACTGTGTGAGTCCACTTATACGCAGATGTTTTACTCAACCAAACGAAGATTGAAAATACAGCACTCACAGGATGCAAAACCCATGTAGGTGGAGGGCCAACTTTTAGTATATGTGAGTTCTGCAGGGAGGTCTGCAGGTTTGGCTATTGGTGGGGGCATCCTGGAAACCAATCCCCCCATGTATACCAAAGGACTAATTTGTATATGTGTGTGTGCATATGTGTGTGTCTACATGTGTGTGTGTGTGTATGTGTGTGTGTGCATAAATCTTTGGTTCCGCTTCCCTGGAAAACTCTAATGTAATTACCTTCTTTGCAATGATCTTCAAGATGGGATTGTGGTGAATTTAGAAATACATAGGAAGACCACTGAACATTTATCACTCTAAGGAGATAAACTTTTCTTGAAGAGCCTATTATCTCCTCTCTCCGTCTCTCAGCACCCACTTTAAATAAGTAACAATAATCATGAGCACATTATAAAGGTGAGGCAGCAAGAGGATAGCAAAACTCAGTGTCATGAAATCCAATCGATCGACCCAGGAGCTCTATTAAACAGGCGCTCCTCTAAAGTCTAAAGCAATATTCTTCAATGTACAATCAGTAACATTTGTTTATAGATAAAAACTATGTATCTTATTTGTTTAAAATAAATTTCTGAATATATATCACACACTTACCATCTCCTCTGTCTCCTCTAATTATTTCATTCTCCTCTGATACCCTATTATAGAAGCCTAGGAGGTAAAATCATGAAAATCAAAATTCTGCACAGGGTAAACTTTAGGTGTGAAAGCTTTGGAATTTTTATCTATCTGACATAGGATTTTGAAGTCACATGACATAATCATCACATGATATAATTGAATTTGCCATCAATGAACACTCAGAGGTATTATTAAAAGTTTTCCATTCCAGTGCATTTTTTATTAGTCTCACTCATTTAGCCATTTAATAAGTGGACAACAAATCCAGCAGCCTTCAAATATGGAAGAGTTCCAAACCTTTGCAATTAGCACGACATCAATTTGTATAGCCACTGTAATACCCACTGCCATACACACCAGGGATTCAAAGTCCATAAACAAGTGAAATCTCACCCATGAGCACTAAGTAAATTGGTACCAATCAATGGGTACCCAGGATGCCTGACATACAGCCTAGAACTAACTTAGCTTCCAGAAGTATCTTGCTAAACACTTCTTAATTTTCCTCTTTTGCTGCTTGGGGATACATTCAAAGCAAATATATATAATCTATATTCTCCACACTTTACAGATTGTCTGGTAAGGGGTAATCTCTATAAGCAAGAAAAGTATTTCAAGCTGTTTTAAAATCAGTTTTTAAATCCCTTTTTAAATATTTTGACTATGTAAAGCAAAAATACATTGTGAAATTTATAACATGTAGAAGTAAAATATATTAAAGTAATAACAAAAAGCCCAGGAGGAGAAAAACAGAAGTTTGAAAGTTTCTTACATCATACAGCAAATGATATAATATTACTTGAAGTTATACTGTATTAAAATATATAATTAAATTCTAGAGCAACAGCTAATGTGACGTAGTATAACTAATAAGATTATAGTGAAGATTAAATAAAATTCAAATTCTAAAATAAATCCCAAAACCAAACAAATAAAAAAACTCAATCTAGACCAAAAAGGAAAGAAAATGAACACAGAACAAATGGAGAAAATAGAAAAAAAAATCACAAAATGGTAGATTTAAACCCAACCGTATCAATAACTACATTAGAATTTTTTTAAAAAGGAAAAATAATATGTTACCCTAACATTTATCAAAATAAATTCTGGACAGGATGTTGTAGAAACCTCCAACCCAGAGCCACCAATGGGCATAAATAACAAAAGCTCCAGGGAAAGCCCGTTCCTTCTAGCCAAAGGACAAGGAAAAAGGTGGTGGCCTAACAACAGAAAATCTTTCTGGCAGAATGCTTGCTGCTCCAGCTAAACACCAACAAATAAACCACATCCCCAGGTCTCAGTCAGTGTGCAGGGAAGTTGATCTTCCACCCACCTTCCTTCCCAATAGAAGCCAACTGTGGACTCTGGTTTCCTCCTTGGTAGTGTCAGCAGGCCAAACAGGGAGCTGGTCTTTCATTCTCTAGATGGCAGAAGCAGGGGGTGCTCCAATCTCCCAGCAAGATAGTGTCAGTGGCATCCAACAATGAGCTGAGTCTCCATCTCTACCTGGCAACAATGAGGTAGAATGAGGCGCTGTGAGGTGAGGCAGTCAACACTCAGCTTCCTCCACCCAAATGTCAGCAATGCCCAGTGAGGAGCTGAACCTCCACACCCACCCCGTGGCCGTGTAACTGAACAAGGCAATGGAAAGCAGGGCTAATCGGAGTGCCTGTTTCCACCCCATTGTCAGCAAGGCCCAGTGATGAGCTAAGCCTCCACTCCTGTCATACCCACCAGGCAAGAAGCAAGTCTAGCTGGCCCTCTCCTTTCCCTGCTTCCAGTTGGCCCAGTAGAAAGCTGATCACCTCCATTCAGAGGCAATAAGGCAACGTGATTTAGTGGCCCCCTTTTTGCTGGGCTGGTGCCAGTGGCACCCAGCCAGAAACTGAACATATACATCCACCAAACTTTACACTACACCTCAACAGGAAATCTACCTTCTAAAAAAAGGATTAAACAGGATCCAGAGTTTCCTAATTTAAAAAAATAATAATAATGTCCAGTCTACATTCAAAAATTACTTTTCATTCCAAGAATTAGGAAATCAGAACATTAATGAGAAAAGACAATCAACTGATATCAACACCAAGATGAATCAGATGCTCAAGTTATTGGAAAACGACTTTAAAACAACTCTCACAAAAATGCTTCAGTGAGGCTGGGTGTAGTGGCTCACGCCTATAATCCCAGCACTTTGGGAGGCTGAGGTAGGAGGATCACTTGAGCCCAGGAGTTTGAGACCAGCCTGAGCAATACGGTAAGATCTCATCTCTACAAAAAAATTAAAAATTAGGGGGTGTTGGTGAGTACCTGTAGTTCCAGCTACTCAAGAGTCTGAGGCAGGAAGATCTCTCAAGCCCAGGAATCTGAGGCAGCAGTGAGTCCAGAGAACTGAAAACTACAGTAACTAAAATTTAAAAGCTCTCTGGATAGATTCAATATAAAAGGGAGATGCCAGAAGAACAGAATCTGTAAACTTTAAACAGATCAATAGAATTTACCCTGTTTGAAAAACAGTGAAAAATAGACTGAAAAAAACATGAGCAGTTTCAGAGACCTATAGGATAATAACAAGAGATCTAAATTCATATCATTGGAGTTTTTGAATAAAAGAAAAGTGGTGGGACTGAAAAACTATTCAAAGAAATAATGCCTGAAAGCTCTCCAAATTTGGCAAAACTATAGTGGCAGAGGTAATTGACTACAATCATGAGGATATAGAGTTGGGATAGAGGATATAATGGGATAGAGAGAAGTATGAATGGAACTCAGAGATTTATTGGAACATGTCTTCTTGTTTCCATGCTTGGTGATAGCACTAAAGAGGTAATTGCATCAACCAAGGTCTGAAAAAGGTACAGTAACCAGGGACTTAGGCCCTTCAGGGATGAAGGTCTGAGTCACCAAAGAGCAAGAAACTGAGACCACCAGGAATGCTGAATGAGGGAGCCTAGAATGAGTGACAGAAGAGGGAGACAATAGATAACAATAATGGTCTTGGGACCAACTGCAGCAGCAATGACTATACTTATCTGACTAACTCTTCTGTTTTACGTCTTTTTTTTTTTTTTTGTAAGAAACTGTAATCAGCCACCACCTTGAGGAATAAATGACAGGACAAAGCAAATATAATGTTGGGTGAGAGTGTATCAGAGCAGTAGAAGAGCTGACTGACACTATCAGTACCCTCCCCTGCATAACCCATTAACATTTTTCATGTGTTAGCACCCTGGCCCAACTTTCAACTGTCAGCACTGACTGGTAGCCAGTCAACAAGGTGACCTCGATGATCTCCATCATCTCTTGTATTCATGCCACTGGGCAGCTCCCTTACACACTGTATAAGGGTGGGTCTGACCAACAGAATACAGCAGAAGGGCTGGAGTTGCCCTGTGGGTCTCAGGAGGAAGGAGTTGGACGGCGATTGGTGCTTGCTGAGACAGCACCTCAGGGATGATGACAGAGGGAGGTAATCACAATCTGCAGGCTGCAGAGACTGCAGGTTTAGAAGAACAGCTGCAAGAATGGGGAAAAGTGATGTTGATAGTGGATAAGGTCCTATTATGGGAAACAACTTGAAAATCTATTATGGGTTTCACCTGCCATCTAGGACTTGGTTTCTTTGGTGTTTCAATTATCTACTATCTAGATCCATCTCTTCTGTCTGCTATTTCCTCTTTTGTTATATTTTGGTGCTTGGCTGAATACCTTGCTCCCATTCTAGCATCTAACATTTTTGGCTCCAATAAATGCACCAGCTATCAACAGCAAAGATTCCATGAAATTTGCAGCAATCTACTAAAAACTCGATGCAGAGCTGTGGACTGGTGAAAACATATCTTTGCACTGAAGGAAGAAAAGCCTGAAATGCGTTTCGTGGCCATGATCATTTATCTCGCTGCGGTTGCTTGGGTGGGACAGCAAGTCCACAACCTGTTTCTCATCTACCTGATAGTGACTTTCTCACTGTTGCTTCCTCAACTAAACCAGCATGGACTCATTTCAAACCACACTGGAAAGGCCAAAGGGAGATAAGCAAGCTTCTCAAACAAAAAGAAAATAAAAATGAATAATTCATCTGCTTTATTCAATGTGATTAATGGCATATACATTGTCCCTAGGAACAGTTTCTACTATACTATCTGGATACTAAAATGTTAAAGAAGTATTGCTTTTTTCTCCCTCACTCTGCCTTAATTATTCAATAGTCTAAATCCAATAAAGTTTAAAAAAAAAAAAAAAAAGAAATTCAGACTTGCCAACTAAGAGTCTTCAAGTCAAATATAGTTAAATTCTCACTGGTGGTCTTACATGGATAACTCATTAGTGAGTATGATTTGTTTTTATTTTTCTCACCCAGGGTTAATGGAATTCTTACATTTAGACAACTTCCTTTTTAAAATAATATAGTGGTGAACTTTACACTCTAGTACAGTTAAACTGACTTTGGATAATTGTTTAAATTGATCCTTGCTTTAGTCTGATACCAGGTAGTGGTCTGTGGCTACAGGTCTGTTCTACTGTCTGCTTCCACTGTCTGCTTAAAAAACTGCCTGGCTTCATGAATATAGAGCCCAAGTTTACCACTTCTGATAAAGAGACCAGTTAAGACTCATTCCTCATTCTGTTTTTTTACTATGGAAAAAGGATCCTGATGTAACAAAATTAAATTAATTCTATGCCCTAGTATATGTAGATTTCTCCCTTGTACAAAACTTACCATTTTGTGGGGAACATTGATCCTTTCTCCCAAATGAGAAAGATCTAACAGCATTAAAGCTCTTGTGCCCTTGCACTTAGACTTCAAGTCAGTACATGCTTCAAGACTTTTTAATAGCAGACTTCCAAAAGATTGTACTTAGGAGTTTTGGCATAGTTTTAATTTTGGATTTTCAGCTGACTTTAGCTGTAACAGAGAATATGTTAAGACTTGTGTGTATGACCTTTACTCCAAGACCAGCTAGTAAATGACAAGTCTCTTATGTTAATCAAAATTCATTTCAATAGAAAATAACCTTATCTGACTAATTTTTGAGACCAGAATAAGCCTTTAAAGATAAACTTCAAGTTTCTCATTTATGATAATACTGGCTGTTTCAGTCCCAATAGGTTTGTCATAGGAGATAGTAATCACACTGATGTCTGCCTTTTTTTTTAGATATTTCTCTGAAAAAGGCAACACTGTTGGTGAGAGCAGGCATGAGTTGATGATGATAGTTGGCCTCTGGCCTCCATAGATTTTTGTAATTCCTTGGTGAGTTTTCTGTGTGTGTGTGTTTCTGCATAATCATTACAGTCATGATAGTAATCATTCTCTACCTCTCAGTAGCTAGAAATTTAGAGTAGTTGAAATCTGTAGGAAGGGACCTCTGAGGGCCAAAACTATGACATATTTGGAACAATTCCTAAGTGGCTTAACAAGCTGTAATATAGCTTTGTGAATTTATTGCACTGATGCTGTACCTTGTGGTATATCTATCCCTATTAAATGAGTATTGTTTTCTCCCCTTGAATATTGCTGTAAACAGTGGCCATTGTAGCATATATTTTATTTTTCAAATGTTTTATATGAGAACTACCTTAAATTTACGTGTTTCTTCACCGTAAATAAGCCTGCCTTCTTACTTCTTATGAGGACTTTTGTGTGTGTATATACATGTTCTATTGATTACCTTTGCAGTTTGAATCCTGTATTATATATTCTACTTTGTTATGTGTAACAAGATAAAAAATGTTAGAAGTTGGGGGGAAAAAACAGCGGAAGTGATGGTCTAACACTTTTGAGTCTGGTTATAAAAGACAGCTCTCTCTCTCTCTCTCTCTCTCTTTCTCTCTCTCTCTCTCCACACACTATAAAGAAAGCCATGTGATAAAAATCTGGGGCCTCTTACCAACAGCTATGTGAGCAAGCCATCTTAGAAGTACACCCTCCAATCCTAGTCAAGAGACTAAAGAGGGAGAGAGAAGAAAATCTACCCATACTAAGACTCTGAGTAAGGGAAATGCAGTAAAGGGAGTATTGTAATTCCCTTCCATGTTTTTTCTATGCCTAAAAGTTTTTACACAGCTGTGATTATTCTGTATATTCAATTATTCACCCTGGTTTTCTTGATTCATTATTGTGTCATAAGCAGTTCAGCATTTTTATAGTCTTAATGAACATCCTTTATTTTCTATGTAGTATGTAAAATTTCAATGAATAGACCCAAGATTCCCTGCCCTAATCCCCAGAATCTTGAATGTGATGCAATATTACTCTGGTGATTTTATTGGGTTCCATGGCACAGTTGACATTTTGTGTTTTATTTTATTTTATTTTAGTTTTTGAGACAGAGTCTTGCTCTCTTGCCCAGGCTGAAGTGCAATGGCATGATCTCGGCTCACTGCAACCTCAGCCTCCTGGATTTAAGCAATTCTCCTGCTTCAGCCTCCCTAGTGGCTGGAATTACAGGCACCCATCACCACACCTGGCTAAATTTTTTTGCATTTTTAGTAGAGATGGGGTTTCACTATATTGGCCAGGCTGATTTTGAACTCCTGACCTCAAGTGATCTACCCAACTCTGCCTCCCAAAGAGCTAGGATTACAGGTGTGAATTACTGTGCTCAGCCAACAGTTGACTTTTTTAAAGGGAGATATCTATGTGCCTGATGACATGAGACCTTAAAAACACATGAACTTTGTGTGGAAGATGAAGCCAGAAAGATTCCAAGTATGACAAAAACTTGACATGCGACTGCTGATTTGAGGATGGTGGGAATCACATAAGAAGGAATGCAGATTGCCTTAAGGAGCTCAGAAATGCCCTCAGCCCAAAAACATTAAGAATATGGGAACTTCAGTCCCATATCTGCATGGACTAGAATTCTGATGATAATAAGAACTGTCTGGGCATGGTGTCTCACACCAGTAATCCCAGCACTGTGGAAGGCTGAGGCGAGAGGATCACTTGAGGTCAGGGGTTTGAGACCAGTCTGGCCAACAAGATGAAACCTCGTCTCTACTAAAAATAGAAAAATTAGCCAGGCATGATAGCAGGCACCTGTCATCCCAGCTACTCGGGAGGCAGAGGCATGAGAATTGCTTGAACCCAGGAGGCAGAGGTTGCAGTGAGCCAAGATTGTACCACTGCACTCCAGCCTTGGCAACAGAGCAAGACTCCCTCTCTAATTAATTAATTACCTGTAATCCCAACTCAGGGAGCTGAGGTCAGAGGATTGCTTGAGCTCAAGAATTCAAAACCAGCCTGGGCAACACAGCAAGACCCTGTCTCCACAAAAAAAATTAGTAAGGTATGGTGGTGTGTGCCTATAGTCCTAGTTACTTGGTAGACAGAGGTGAGAGAATTGCCTGAGTCCAGGAGTTTCATCCACAGTGACCTATGATCATGCCACTTTCCTCTAGCCTGGGCAACAGAGAAACACCTTGTCTCTAAATTTTTAAAAATTTATTAAAAATTTTAATAAATCTAAGTTCCGGGCATGGTGGCTCACGCCTGTAATCCAAGCACTTTGGAGGCCAAGGCAGGTGGATCACTTGAGGTCGGGAGTTTAAGACCAGCCTGACCAACATGGTGAAACTCTGTCTTTAAAAAAAAAAAAAATTTTTAATAAATCTAATGAATTTACTTGGGAGAGGACTCTGAACTCCACTTGAGTACTCACCCAGACAATGCCTCGACCGTACTGTGGTTAGGACCTAAGCATAGAACTCAGATGAACTTGCTTGGACTTATGACCTACAGAACCATAAGCTAATATATCAGTATAGTGGTAATTTGTTATGCAGCAATAGAAACTAAGACAACTTTAAAATATTCCATTGATCATAGCATTCATAATATCATTTGCATAATATTGTTTTCCCTAATTAATAATGTCACTGTATGAACAATTCATACTCACCAAGTCCAAAGCCCTTAAATCTCACTTCTATGGCTTCTTTGGTTTCCTTGTAAACTGGAAAAAAAACAAAACCTCATTTCTAGCCTGTATTTATTTAAATGAGACCTCAAAAAAAATGAATCATCAGACAAAAGGAACATGAACGTTTTAGTGGCCTTGATTCATATTGTCAAGATTGCTTTCAAACATGACCATGTCCATTCAAATTCCCTCTCAAATATTCATTTTATAACTTAGAACGAAAAAGCACTCTTACCTCACCTGAAGAGAATTTTGTTTAATCCTTGATTTAAAATATGTGTTTGTGTGTGTGTGTGTGTGTGTGTGTGTGTGTGTGTAACATATGACTGACCATAAACCACCTTAACATTTACTGCAGATGTGTATTATGGTGAATGCCTGTTGACGACACCTTGCCACAGAAATCCCCCGCTGGTTCTCCTGCCTCACCCAGATTTGCCACCAAATTGCTGTGCTCACTCTTCTTTGCCATCGTCTATTGACTCCAGATTTGCCACCAAATTGCTGTGCTCACTCTTCTTTGCCATCGTCTATTGACTCCCCTGATTATGTTCCCAAGTCTAAAGCCCCTACACTTCACTTCTAGCCTGAGTTATAAACCTCCAAAATACGTTAAGATTATATTTACTAATCGAGGATGCATATATTAAAGATAGCCTTACATAATTAGTCAGAATACTTAACATCTCACTCTGAAGCATCTGCATTTGAATTTCCAAAGTTCAGGGTCTCCTTAAAGAAAATGCGTATCACCACAGTGATCCCTCCAGAGCAACAATCCACCCCAACGACAAACCCCGTCTTACAGCTTTAGATCCACAAGATACAAATAGTGGTCAGGATTTTACCTTTTACAGAACAAGGGGAGAGAAATACTGAGTTCCAGTCCCAGAGGCCCTACCACACAAAACTTAGTGACAATTCAAGACTAGAATTGAAATAACTAAACTTAAATAGAGCTTACTCTGTGCCACTACTGTTCTCAGTAATACTAGATATAGCTCTAGATATAGACATAGAGAATATAGACAGAGAATCATAACTCGCAGCAGACTTGTGAGGTAGATACTCTTATTATTCTCACTTTACAGATAAGGAAATAAACAAAAACATAGTGAC
Organism: Cheracebus regulus; assembly: GCA_963574635.1. NCBI lineage: Eukaryota > Metazoa > Chordata > Mammalia > Primates > Pitheciidae > Cheracebus > Cheracebus regulus. Next base: position 10,608 of record CAUYQU010030661.1, read on the forward strand.
TGGCTGAAGACCATGCAATTAGAAAGTAGCAAACTCAAATCCAGGCAGTCTGGTTCCAAAGTCCCCAGTCGTAACTCACAGCAGGCATACACTTGGGAAATATAACTTCTCGCTGCTCTGATTGCCTCTTGAATTTTGGTGCAGCAAAGAGGCCTCATAGTCACTGTGTCTCTCACAGCACAGAGGTAAGAGGCAGAGTCTTTCATCTGGAGCTCCTTTACAAGGAGGTAACTGTACCCTTTAGAGTGATTCAGGAATGAAGAAAAATGACCTCTCTCCTCCAAACCATTCAGAACATTGTAAGAAAGAAATGTGGGTGCTTTGCCATCACGTTGCTGGTACCAGGACAGCCCGTTGAACCCAGTTGTCTGGTATGTGCAATTGATCTGGACAATGGCTCCTTCCATAGCTGTCACCTCCGTGGGCTGGTCAATGTTTTGTCCTGCAGTGCCTATGACAAGACATATGACTGTTACTAGAGTGGCACTCCTGGAAACCCCATCATTATTAAAAATGTTGCCTCCATGTGCTCATAAAAGAACTGCCATTAAAAGGAGTTTCTTAGAAAGAAATGACAGCAAAGTAGCAGCAGCAATAGTTATTATTTTATATCCAATAACAATTAGCACCACATAAAGAAAATATCTATCAAGAAAGACTCTTTTGTTACAAATGTCAAAAGTGGCAATCATTTAGCTGAAAGAAAATTATTTTGAAAACTCCCAGCAGCATTTGCTATTAGAATGAGACTTACCTCCGATCTTCACGGAAACATAAAGAAGGAAAACTCCCCACATCTGCTGCAGGATACCATGAGCCTGGCACTGCATCCCCAGTTCCTGAGCCACTGGAGTCTGCAGAAGGTAGACACTTCATGTGGGTGAGGGAAGGAAGCTCAGTCTGGATGTAAAACCCAGTAGCATCTCAAGGGGAGGAGCCCCTTTCTTGAAGGGATGACTTTCAATTTCCTTCTATAGGAGCAGCTATAGGTTCTGTTACTACAGAAGTGTCTTCACATGAACATTTCCTACTGAGAAATTCACAGGTTTTAATCCAAGTGATTCTGGTGAAGATCGAAAAAGCATAATGTATAAAGAACAGAGAAGGCAAATAGGAATAACATAAGGTAAAGTACTCAATTTCCCATCATAAGTGTTTCTCTTCACAAGACAGGAAAAAATGGAAACAAGCGTGCTTTTAGAGGTGGGATGTGTGTGTGTGTGTATATGCGTGTGTGTGTGTGTGTTGGTGGTGATAATGGTAGTGGTGGTGGTGTTTGTGACAATAAGGAAGAGGCAGAGTTTTCAACCATCTAAATTTATCTACCAACAGATGATCAGATATTAAAATTCAAAAGAAACATATATGTCTGTATGTGTATGTATATATATGAATATACAGGAAGAAATGAGAAAAAAATAAGCTATTAACATTAGTTACTGCCAGGCGCGGTGGCTCATGCCTGTAATCCCAGCACTTTGGGAAGCCAAGGTAGTTGGATCACCTGAGGTCAAGAGTTCAAGACCAGCCTGATCAACATGGTAAAACTCCATCTCTATTAAAAATACAAAATTAGCTGGCTGTGGTGGTGGGTGCCTATAATCCCAGCTACTCAGGAGGCTGAGGCAGGAGAATCGCTTGAACCCGGGCGGCGAAGTTGCAGTGAGCCGAGATCACACCATTGCACTCCAGCCTGGATGACAAGAGCAAAACCCAATCTAAAAAAAAAAAAATAGTCACTTCAGAGGATTGAAATTAAAAGAAAATAGTCGAAATGTTAACCTTCTCTGGTATATCTCTGCTTTGTTTAACTTAAAATTTGTTACATAATAAACTGAGAATGTGGAAGAAAGAAAAAGAAGAAACAAAAAAGGAAGGAGGAAGACTAGGTGTAAAACAAAAAGGAAGAGAGGGAGGGAGGAAGAAACCTATGTTTCAAACTATTTCCCATGTGTTACAAAAGGAAGTTAACTCTTTTTGATATGTAATTTTCCCAAACTATTGAATGTCTCACATATATCTTTACCAAAGTAATTCGTATCCCTCATGAACTCTCTGGATTTATTTCTATTTACTCCATACAGCAATTGTACTTTGTTTCAGTAAAGATGATACTGTCATCTTGTGGTGAAATGTAGCAGTGCAACTTCACACACACACACACGCACAGGCAAATGCACACACACACACACACACACACATACACACACACACGCCTAACATTTCCTTACTTTAGAATTAAAAAGAAACTTAGAAATCATCCAGTCTTTGTCCAGCTCCATCATTTTACAGGGGAAGTTCTTGAAACTCTTGAAGGTTTTATCACACTCCAGGCTTCATATCTTCATTTATAGTCAATTTCCCAATGTTATTTAGATTAACATTAATTTTTTTGAAAGAGGGAGAGATGGTTTCTCTCAGTTGCCCATGCTGGAGTGTAGTGGTGGGATCATGGCTCACTACAACCTCAACCTTCTGGACTCAAGCAATCTTTCTGCCTCGGCCTCTCTAGGACTACAGGCACCCAGCTAAATTTTTGTATTTTATTGTTGAGATAGTGTCTTGCTATGTTGTACAGGCTGATCTTGAACTTCTGGCCTCAAGTGATCCTCCTGCCTCAGCCTCCCAAACTGTAGAGATTACAGTCATGAGTCACTGTGCCCAGCCCAACATTAAATTTGTAAAATGAATACGTGGATTTCTGAAGCTACTTGCCCCAGTATATGCAGGTCAATAGAGGATCAATTTGATGTCAGATCCACTCCAGGTAATTTTAAACGTTAGATTTGTATTTGAAACCATAGCTTGTTTCTGCTCACAGTATTTAATATGTGTGGCAGTTTTGACTATTAATATATTCAGAAGTACATATTGAGAAGTATTAGATGCCAGGTACTATGTTAGTAGTGCTGGGGAGTCTAAGCTAAGCAAAGCCTGTATTCTAGTGAAAGGAGACAAACAGTGAACAAACAAGTAAATACAGTGTGCCAGATGGTGGCAAGTGCTGAAAGAAAAATGAAATAGGGAAGGGGAAAGAGAGGGTCAACAGAAACCTCACTGATTAGGTGATGCCTGAACAGAAATCTGAAGATGATGGTGGAATCCTGATGAATATTTAGGCAGGGAAAGGGATCAGTTGAGATTTCATAACACCTCTAAGAAATTAGAGGTCATCCAAATAACATACAAATGAGGTTTTTTCCCCCCGAGTTCCCTTTCCAGGGATCCTACTAGAAACATTTCCAGCTCTCTCTTAAAACAAAATAATGAGGATTTGGGGAGGAAAGACCTCATTAGGGAAATACTTCACAGCAGGGTTTCCCTCGAGGTTAGAATTTTTCTTCAAATCTCTTGGCAGTGTCTTTTTTTTTAATCCATAAAAAGCAACAGCTGATGGAAACTGATATAAAATATGACTGAATATATATGGAAGTCACACACGTCTAAGAGCCCCAAAAGCCAGGTGCTCTCCCAGGTTCTGACTTTTTGTCGGGCCAAACTCCTTAAAAAAAAAAAATGCTAAAGCCTTTCCAAAACAGATGTGGGAGCCTTTTATAGTAGGCTAGACTGAATCTCTGAAGACCATCTCTCCATCCGCTGGACTGCTGCACTCAAGGACAGCCTCCTCCACAATTGTGCAGCTCTGTACATGTGAGTCTAAAAGAATGGAAAAAGCAGCCCTGACACCAGTTCTGTTCAAAATAGGCTGCAGACTAATTTTGGAACTTTAAGACTTTCTGTTATTTTGTCAGGTGTTAATTTAATGCATCTCTTTTCTTCATCTTTTTCCTCAACTCTTTCCCAAACTGCCAGAATTAAGTTCCTTCTTTTCAAACTTGGGAATTTCTGTTTGTGTTGAGGAAACAACTCAAAAAAACCTCACAACACTATTTTCTTTCCGTGTTCTCATTTTATTAGGGTGGTGATAAAGGGCAGAGTTGGGCAGTGATACAGTCATAGGGATCATGAAGAACATGCTTCAGTGATTGTGCAAACACAAAGAAAGGCTGGATTCATAATCTTTTCCTTCTCCGGTGAAGAGGGTACTAAGCACTTTTTCTTAAGCAAGCTCATTTTTGTTTACCCTTTGGTGATAGGAAAGAATGTGCTCTTGTTAATTCAATAAATTATGTCTAGGCCACCTCATATTCTATCCATTTCCTCTACTCTGCCCTAGCTCTACCAGGATGTCTAACTCTGAATGAAGGACGACAGAAGGTGAAACTTCCTTTTGAAAGCAGATGTGGGTTGGGTCTCGTCACAAAGGTAAACAGGAGTCCTTTGATCCTAATATGTCCAATACAATGCTGGACCAGCCTTCACTCCTCATCTTCAGGATTTCATGACTGTTGAGTAGTAGTCCAGATCCCAAAGGTCACTTACAGAAATCTAAACTTTCAAATTGCTGGATAGAGGCTTGCCCTCCTCGGCGCCTCTCTAAATGGAAATACATTGCAAGAAATGCGCTCACATCAAACTAGCTTGATTTTGGGCAGGGTAAGGGCACAGAAAGCAGCTTATCCTGTGATCCCATAATGCCACAGAGGTCCCTTGAAAGTGCTCTTGCCCCTCCCTGTCCTTATCTTCTCAATGCCACTCTTTCACCTCATTTCCAGAGTCTTTTCCTAGAGTTTCCAGGCTAATTGCTTTGTAAAAATAATTGTTTATTCTCTGATGTCACTGGGCTCTTATTTTCAGATGCTTTCTTTATTGAACTTTAACTTTTTGTCATTTTCATATGCTTTGATTATTTAAATTCTGACCTATCCAAATGGAGAATATCCAGTACAGTCTAAAACTTGGGAAATTTTAGAATATTTTGGTTATCTAATTAGCCAGGATAGATATACTAAAATTGCATTTAACTTTCTTTATCTTAAATATCTTAAGTTTCAAAAGCTAAAAAAGAGGAACAGACCTAAAATAAAATGACACAAAGCTAGAAGATAAGGGAGGGGGATAGGAGGATCCACAAATGTGGCCTCTACATTTGCCCTTTTTTTTGGGCGGCGGGGTGGGGGCGGTGGGACAAGGTCTCAACCTGCCACGCAGGAAGGAGTACAATGGTACCATCATGACTCACTGCAGCCTTGACCTTCCAGGCTCCAGTGATCCTCTTGAGTAACTAGGACTGCAGGCGTACATCACTATATCTGGCTAATCTAAAAAATTTTTGAACCAACAGGGTCCCAATATGTTGCCCAGGCTGGTCTCAAAACTCCTGGGCTCAAGCGATTCTCCTGCCTCAACCTCCCAAAGTACTGGGATTACAGGCATTAGCCATCATGCTCAGCCTTTTGTCTCCTCTAAGCTGATCCAAGACCGTTTGTCCCTCTTGCCAAAAAAGCCAATCCTTCTGTAAACACAATGTTCCTCCAAAAATCTACCTTCTGGAAGTCTAAGCTATCTCCTTCTGAAGCCTCTGAACACCAAACTCCAAGTTAAAACCACCATTCTCTACCAAGTCTGCCTGGAAAGATAACCTCTCTTCAAATCCACCAGCTATAACATACCTCAGTTTCCTGCCTCCTCCCAGACAGGCACCCAGAACCTAGAAGGGTAAAAAGAGCTTTCTTTCAACAGGGAGCCTGGGAGAAATGAAACCAAACTTATGCACAACAAAAGAGGGAAAATCAGACTGACAAAGTAGATCAATTAGGGAGAAACTTTTCACTATACATAAGTATGCATCATGGAAGTCCTTCAAATAATTGCCCCAGTGGTACGGTTCTATCTGATTTGAAATATAAAAAATTGATTTTCATAAAACATTTCATGAATATATAATTTGCCTAAGTAGAAGCACACTGGTTTATATGTCTGTATTGACAAAGAAAATTACTTTAGCTCAAAATTAGTATTTTATGCACAATTTTAATCTCAATGCTTTCTGTCTTTTCTCTATATTCTAACTGCAGAAATCAGATTTAGTTTTCCCATTCGTTTTCAAATATATCGAAGTGTCCTACTGAAACTCAGGCAATAAAAGTCTGATATTTCTTCATTCTTGGTGGGCAAAGGACAAATTTAACATTTTCCACAGACCTCAAAGAGTCAGATATATCCAGTATTATTATTATTACTAATAATAACTCTTGAATGTTAGCATATGAATTAAGTTACTTCAGAGAATACTTAAGATAAAATCTCTTTGGGGAATTTCTGATAGAGATTAAACAGTTAAACGTATTAATATTCGTGTTATTTATAATTAATCTATTGCCATTTTAATTGCTTTCTGAAAATAGTCATTTGTATTACAAAGATATTTTGTGATTAAATGAAAGATAAAAGCATCTGAAACCATACATAGAATGAAAGTCTTTATCAAGCAACGTATTCAACAAAAAGAGTGAAACAAACACATTCCATCCCTCCATCTATTTTACCATCTGATTCAGATACTTGAAAATCAGTAAAAGTCTTTAGAGAGAGTTGTTGTTTGATAGACTGCAATACACAGATATTACACACAAGCACACTAAAGTTCAAGTCCTGCATTAATCAATGATTTTATAACAAACAATAAAATTCCTCTGTGACTTCATACCAAAAAAAATCCAATCCCAAACAAAGAAACCATATAAATCACCAAATAAATCTAAATGATATCCTGGAGCAAAAACAGGCATGAATGTTTCTTGGAGTTTTTTTTATAATGAAACTACACCCATGTTACATAATGAATGAGATGGTCCCTTGACCTAAAAGTCCCAGCCGGGTGGGCACAAGGTTCAGACAAACAAGGTCAAGCAGAGAAACAATGTACTCAGTCAGGGGGATTTGGCAACTTCCATTCAATCTGCCTCAGTCATTCAGAAAATAATTACGGTATTTGTCACTTTTACGTGCTAGACAGGATGACTACTAAGGGAGAAAAAAAGAAATTAGACAATGCAACATGTGCTCTGAAAAGTATAAACATTGTCCTCAAGAATCGGGAAAGCCTTCTTAAAGAGAAGACACCCAAACTGAATCCTGAAGGAAAAGTGGGCACTACCTATGTAAAGGGAGCAGAAAAGGTAATGTGTGCTAAGTCACAACTTAGAGCACGCGACTGTGAGAACCTTGGGGAGTGTCATGCATCCCAACAATAAGAAGGAATTACAAGTGGTACAATAGGGACATAAATAAGGGCCAGATAAAGAATATTTTTGCATGCTATGGTGAGGAGATGAGATTTTAGCTGAGGACAAAGGGGACAATGATAGTAGATGTGGTAGATGTGCTAATGTAGGGTGTTTTTTCCACACGTTCTGCGTCTACCTTAGCTCCTCTTTGGCAAACTCTTTTTGGTTGGAGTTTTCGGTACTTCTCTACCGCTCACATGCATCCTTCTTTCTTCATCTGGCAAATCCTGCCTCTCAGTAACTCTCAATGGACAAGACTTTCCACCCATCTAGGAAACGAACCAGCCCCTGGAGTGCTTCTCCTATTAAGTAAACCTAAATAATTAATGGTGACACCACCTCCTCTTTTAAAAAATAATTTAACACTATCTTTTTATCTCATAACTCCTAGGCATCAATCATCTTGACAAAAGCATTCATTTACATCATTGTGCTGTGTTTCTCCTGTCAAACTTCACCATTCATCTTAGCAGACTACAAAGACATGGGAAAGAACAAAAACACATCGCTGGACACTATGGTGACAGATTTCATTCTCCTGGGCTTGTCTCACCCCGCAAATCTAAGAAGCCTTCTCTTCCTGGTCTTCCTCCTCATTTACATCCTCACTCAGCTGGGGAACCTGCTCATTCTGCTCACCATGTGGGCTGACCCAAAGCTCCGTGCTCGCCCCATGTACATTCTTCTGGGAGTGCTCTCATTCCTGGACATGTGGCTCTCCTCAGTCATCGTCCCTAGGCTTATGTTGGATTTCACTCCTGCCAGCAAGACTGTCCCGTTTGGCGGCTGTGTAGCTCAGCTGTATTTCTTTCACTTCCTGGGCAGCACCCAGTGCTTCCTCTACACCTTGATGGCCTACGACAGGTACCTGGCAATATGTGAGCCCCTGCGCTACCCAGCGCTCATGAATGGGAGGTTATGCACAGTCCTTGTGGCTGGAGCTTGGGCTGCCGGCTCCATCCATGGGTCTATCCAGGCCACCCTGACCTTCCGCCTGCCCTACTGTGGGCCCAATAAGGTGGATTACTTCATCTGTGACATCCCTGCAGTATTGAGACTGGCCTGTGCTGACACAACTGTCAACGAGCTTGTGACCTTTGTGGACATCGGGGTAGTGGCTGCCAGTTGCTTCATGTTAATTCTGGTCTCCTATGCCAACATAGTCCATGCCATCCTGAAGATACGCACTGCTGATGGGAGGCACCGGGCCTTCTCCACCTGTGGCTCCCACCTAGCCATGGTCACAGTCTACTATGTCCCCTATATTTTCATCTACCTTAGGGCTGGCTCCAAGAGCCCCCTGGATGGGGCAGTGGCTGTGTTTTACACTGTTGTCACTCCATTACTGAACCCCCTCATCTACACACTGAGGAACCAGGAAGTGAAGTCTGCTCTGAAGAGGGTAACAGCAGGTCAAGGGTCTGTGAATGAAAATAAGTAACTACATCTGCATCATCATCGCTGCCACTCTCTTCAGCTACTGCTGCATGTGACAAATGTTCAATAAATAGATGTTAGTTTCAGCTTAAATGAATATATTTCTTTTTTTTTTTTTTGAGATAGAGTCTAGCTCTGTCGCCTAGGCTGGAGTGCAATGGCCCGATCTCCGCTCACTACAACCTCCACCTCCCAGGTTCAAGCAACTCTCCTTCCTCAGCCTCCTAAGTAGCTGGGATTATAGGCACCCACCACCACGCCCAGCTATTTTTTTTATTTTTTTATTTTTAGTAGAGACCGGATTTCACTGTGTTGGCCAGGGTGGTCTCGAACTCCTGACCTTGTGATCCACCCACCTCAGCCTCCCAAAGTGCTGGTATTATAGTCATGAACCACTGTGCCCAGCCTGAAATGAATATAATTCTACTAGGAAGAAACTTCTGGTGCTATATTCAACCTCGAGAAATTATCCATAGCTGTTTTATTTTATGCTTTTCTGACTCAGCTTTCAAGAGAAAGCACATATGTTGACTCTGAGAAATTTATGCTTTCTTCTAGAAGGAGGGGAAATTATTCCAGGCAAATCTGAGGAAAACCAACATAATACTGTCCTACATTTATGTGCTTTGCTCCTAACTTCCCAAGCCTCTAGGTCTTCAGAATTGCTTTGCTCACATCAAGGCAAATCCACCCTTCTGAGTACTTAGAATCTCTGTGTGGCTGACCTGTGTTTCCTTTCAGCCCCTCACTTTCCTCCATACAGTAAGTCACCAAATCCTGATCACTCTGCCTCAGAAATGTCTCTCTGGCTTCTTAAGTGATCTCCTTATCACCTCCACTTTCCTCCATACGACTACCAGAGTTTTCTTTCCAAAACAGTCAACTAAATATTTTATTTCCCATCCTTCTAAATATTTACTGGTATCCACTGCATATAAATAAAGCCATACCTCTTAGCTTGTATGGTCCTCAAGGCCAAAAACATTTATTATCTGCCCCTTTAGAGAGAAAATTTGCTTACCTCTTCTCTAGACACATTTAACACAAATATGGGTTGGAAGCTATAGAGACCTCCACAAAAGTTTGGTGATAAAAATAATAAAACTATACCATATTCAGTGTGTTCTCTTACAACATGGACCATCTCTGGACATTTCAAGAAAGTTTGGGAAAAGCATTCAGGCAACACCAGATGCAAGTCTAGAAGAAAATAAGTTAGACCAAACTCAAAGTATTCAAAGAAACAAGACCAAGAAATACTAAGAAAAATAACAGGCCAGGCGTGGTGGCTTGCACCTATAGTCCCAGCATTTTGGGAGGCAGATACAGGAGGATCACTTGAGCCCAGGAGTTCAAGACCGGCCTGAGCAATCTAATGAGACCTCACCTCTATAAAAAATTTAAAAATTAGTCAGGTGTAGTAGTGTGTGCTTATAGCCCGAACTTCTTGGGAGGCTGAGGTGAGAGAATTGCTTGAGCCTCGGAGGATGAGGCTGCAGTGAGCTGTGATCATGTCACTGCACTCCATCCTGAGCAAAAGAGCAAGACCCTGTCTCAAAAAATAAATAAATAAAATGGTAAAATTAAAAAAGAAAAATCAGGCCAGGCGCAGTGGCTCAGACCCATAATCCCAGCACTTTGGGAGGCTGAGGCAGGTGGATCACCTTAGGTCAGGAGTTCAAGACCAGCCTGACCAACATGAAGAAACTCTTTCTTTACTAAATATACAAAATTAACCAAGTGTGGTGGCACATACCTGTAATCCCAGCTACTCGGGAGACCGAGACAAGAGAATCAGTTGAACCCAGGAGGTGGAGGTTATGGTGAGCCAAGATTGTGCCATTGCACTCCAGCCTGGGCAACAAGAGCAAAACTCTGTCTCTAAATAAATAAATAAATAATTACTGCTCAGGGACCTTGACTTAAAACATTACAGATGATAGTTGGATCGGATGACCTCTAATGTCTCTCCAGCCCTGAAATTCTCTATTTCTTCTAGTCTATGAAGATCTGTGTTAGCACCTTGGTAATTCAAAGTGTGAATTTCATAAAATGTGAATGCACCAATAAAAAAGCATCTCTTGACAAGTAACAACCATGTTAGCTTTTTCTTCTCTTTTTTTCCGAATGTATTTTGGAACAGAAAGAGAATCACAGATCTGAAGATTTCAACAAGACCTGTTAAGCCCCACAGACTTTGTCCCACCTGCTGTTACAAAATTGGAAAAAGCTAGAAACCCAGGGAGTCTCCTAGGAAACAAACTATGGATATTAGTCTTGCCTATCACAGGAGTGCTATTACAATATTCCCCAAGCTAAAGGTCTCACACATAGAAACTAACTCTGAGGGAAATAAAAAGAAGTAGTAGAACACTGGAGAGAACAACCTTAGCCGTTACCTTCAGAAAAAGCCACAGCTCTGCCCCCCATTCATAAGGCAGCTGGAAGTGGATATCTACAAATAAACAAGCAAATAATTAATTAAGTTTCCATAGTTTGACCCTTCACTTTGATCCAGCCAAAAGTAATTAATTGGGTCTTCTGCCATGAGTTCTTCACAATAATTGCTGCTGACCCTATGAGATATTCAAGTTTCTCTAGGAATAGATTTGTATCCTTTCTCTCAGATTGCAAGAAGAATTTTTGATGGATGCTGACACCTCCAGGTGAGAGTACTCTCCTCCTCTTCAAATACCACCTGCCATTGTTCTAATCCCATTTTTCAGAGATAAATGTGAAATCCAAACATTGTGTAAGGGGTTTCTCTACTGTGAGTCACTTTATCTCTCAACTTCCTTCCTTGTTTAGTTACTCAGTATAGTTCTCTTTCTGCTGTCACAAAAATATTCTTTACTGTTCTGCTCATCATATGACTATGTAACTACCATTTATCCTTTTTATAAATAGTGGCTAATAGGCCGAGTATGATGGCTCACATCTGTAATCCCAGCACTTTGGGAGGCCAAGACCGGCAGATTGCCTGAGGTTAGGAGTTCCAGACCAGCCTAGTCAACATGGTGAAACCCCGTCTCTACTAAAAATACAAAAATTATCTGGGCATGGTGGTGCATGCCTGTAATCCCAGCTACTCAGGAGGCTGAGGCAGGAGAATCGCTTGAACCTGAGAGACAGAGGTTGCAGTGAGCCGAGATGGCGCCACTGCATTCCAGCCTGAGCAACAGAGCAAGACTCCATCTCAAAAAAAAAATAATAATAATGGCTAATAGTAGGATGACACTATTTCCCCCAGGCCTTCAATTGGCTACATCTTTCTTCAAAGCTATTCTCCATTAAAGGTTCATTTACTGCCTGGTTTTAATACCGACCAAACTAAGAAGAGCATCTTGGGGGTCTGTGGTGGTGCCACCCTTGCTCTGTTCTTTTGGTCCTCTCTAGGTTCCTTCTACCACTTGTGAGACAAGTTCTCTGCCAAAATTTGAAAAATGGATGTGAGTAAAGCTATAATATGATTTCTTTGTTGGCAAATATTTTAAACAGACAATTCAAACTTGTTGCTAAGAAGGGTTTTACATTTTAACGGAAACTCATGTCTAACAATTTAATAACTCCAACTTTTCTTATGTATATATTTGTTCCAATATTATTCATCTTTAGATTATTTTTCATTTTATATATCTTACCATGAAATTCATTAAAAAGGCAACCAATTATATTAGCTTTCTACATATTTGAAATGCTTTCTATAAATAAAAAAGTGTGCTTTAAGTTGATTTTCAGAAAATAATAAAAATTTTTAAGTTTTCTTCATGGCCATTTGAAAGATGAGTTAGGGATACAGTTTGGGACAAGAATTAAGTAAAACTCATTTGCTGAAATGGGGTTAAGCATGTGCCCTTTGCCTCATTAGAAAAGGTGCCTAATCTTTTTGGTTGATCAAAATTATACAATTATATTTAGTTTGTGGTCCCTTAATATTTCTCATATATTTTTCAAACATTATTATACCAAATGATCTTTATTTATTTATTTATTTATTTTGAGACGGAGTCTTGCTCTGTTACCCAGGCTGCAGTGCTGTGGCAGGATCTCAGCTCACTGCCACCTCCGCCTCCCGGGTTCAAGTGATTCTCCTGCCTCCGCCTCCTGAGTAGCTGGGATTATAGGCCCATGCCACCATGCCTGGCTAATTTTGTATTTTTAGTAGAGACAGGGGTTTCTCCATATTGGTCAGGCTGGTCTCGAACTCCCAACCTCAGCTGATCCACCAGCCTTGGCCTTCCAAAGTGCTGGGATTACAGGGATGAGCCCCCACGCCAGCCTCCCTCGGGCTTTTTTAAGAGACACTCAGTGTGATAGACTGTCAGACAATGAAAGAAGTTGGGCAATTTCATGAATTCATGGTAACAAAATTTCACTCTAGTTTGATTTTAGAACTTGCTTTTAGTGCTACTACGTCTCAATTTTGAAATAGGGTAGTAACACCAGTTTAGAATCCTTGACAGAATGAACCATAAGAGTCTTAAAATTGTTATTCAGTTCACATGATTTGCTACATTATTTTGATTTGGTTACTTGTGGGAAGGAATTTTCAGTAAAATGTAGAAAGACTGCTGGACTAGCTTCTTTCTACAGAAAGAAGCTTCTTTCTGCTTGGAGTCCTTATGCCAGCATTTTACAGCTGTGAGACTCCTCTGTCATTTAACCTCTAAGGATTATAAGAACCCTACATAGGTGCGAAATACCATCATTATTCTATGACTTTGTGTCACTCTGGTCCACTCAGGTTTCATCGGTGCCATGTTTCCTTCTCCTTGGGCCCGCCCCGCCCGCCCACTCTCTATTTTTGAAAGCATTTAAGTAAAGTGTCTCAGAGCCACATGTGGGATTTTAATGAACCAGAGAGTACACAGAAGGGTGATTACCTAGCAAATACTAAGCTTTATGCTTGAAGGTTGATGATAATGGCAGTGACACAGAGAGAAAGGTCATAACAGATCAGAGGTAAAGGGAATGTTAATATTTCTAACTTAATAAGGAAGAGAAAGTGAAACTAGGGAAACAAAAAGAGGTAACTGGGGTGAAATCACACCCAATAAAGATAGTATTACGAATAAAATTGCATTCCTTCCTCTCATTCCTCCCATTAAGATGGTTCTAAAATCTAAGGACAAAGTTAGAAAATACTATTTTCTCTGGTTGAATAAAACAAGAATCATCATACTACGGGTGGACTGCCATTCCCTATCAGTAGAAAATTTTCCAAAAGAAATAACACCTTTTAGAGAGTAAATCATATTCTCCAAAGCAAACAAGAAAATAATATGAAAAATAAATCAGGGAAAAATAATTAAGGAACTCTTAAAAGTTAGGAAAATATTGAAAAGAGAAAATGGAAACAACAAAGGCAATCTACAAAAGATAGAAATTCAGGAAGAGAATAATAGAGTAAAACTTTGTTGATATATCTTTGTTACTGCCCAGGGGAAAAAGATAACTGTATCTGAAGGGAAAATCGAAGTACTCCCTTGGATAAAGATGCTGTGTGATTTACTAGGTGTAATTCATTGTGACCTAAATTAAGTGTGCTTCATGAAATTCTCCGTGCTGTAATTCAAAACTCGGAAATACACATTCGATTCCTAATTTGATTTCCAGGGACCTTGATAGTATTAATAAGTGGGTGCCCTGGATAGTAGACACACCATTTCAGTCATGGGAGATGACTTCCAACCTTTTTTTTTTTTTTTTGACAGAGTTTCACTCTTTTGCCCAGGTTGTGATCTCGGCTCAACGCAACCTCCACCTGCCGGATTCAAGTGATTCTTCTGCCTTAGTCTCCTGAGTAGCTGGGATTATAAGCACCCACCACCACACCTGGCTAATTTTTGTATTTTTAGTAGAAACAGAGTTTCTCCATGTTGACCAGGTTAGTCTCGAACTCCTGACCTCAGGTGATCCACCTGCCTCAGCCTCCAAAGTGCTAAGATTACAGGCATGAACACCGCACCTGGCCTCCAACCCTTTTCTTTACGTTAAAAATTGCCAATCAAGCCGAGTGTGGTGGCTCTCGCCTGTAATCCCAACACTGGGAAACCAAGGCGGGCGGAACACTTGAGGTCAGGAGTTCAAGACCAACCTGGCCAACATGGTGAAACCCCGTCTCTACTAAAAACTATAAAAATTAGCCAGGCATGGTAGCGGATGCCTGTAATCCCAGCTACTCAGGAAGCTGAGGCATGAGAATTGCTTGAGCCCAGGAGGCAGAGGTCGCAGTGAGTTGAGATTGCACCATTGCACTCCAGGCTAGATGACAGAGGGAACTCTGTCCAAAAAAAAAAAAAAAAAAGGCCGGCATGGTGGCTCACGCCTGTAATCCCAGCACTTTGGGAGACTGAGGCAGGCAGATTACGTGAGGTTGGGAGTTTGAGAACAGCCTGACCAACATGGAGAAACCCCGTCTCTACTGAAAATAGCCAAGATCACACCATTGCACTCCAGCCTGGGCAATAAGAGTGAAACTCCGTCTCAAAAAAAAAAAAAAAAAAAAAAAAAAATGCCAATCAAGGAGTTGGACTAAGAACTTAAAATAATTCTTCCACACTGAGAGTGGTTTGTTCTGGTCTAACAGCCCTCTCACCCTCTCTGATCACCCTTTACTTTTCCTTTAATCTCTGGCTTCTCACTAGAGCCAGCCCTCATTTCTTCTTTCTGTCCTCTCTTCACCATGTCTGAAGGCTAAATGATTACATAAAGCAAATGAATTATATAGCACCAAGTACCAACCATGGTGCATGGTGGCAAGAGTCATCTATTTATGTACTTACAGTTTCATGGCCATTCTCTTCCTTTTAATGTTAAAGAACTTGGAAAGTAGATCTGCACAGCATCAAGCATTGTCACACATAAAAATTCTGATTAGCCATTTAATCAAAATTCTATTTCATTCTTTATACAGAAATGGGTTTCTGCATTTCCTTTCTGCATATTCCCCATTCTATATGTTTATGTCCTGGCAGAGATAAGAGTGAGCCATTGGCCTCTAGAAGCTGGCAGAGAACCTAATGAAACAAATACCTTTTCTCACATAGGCCATGTTTCCAGGAAATCATGGCCTGTACTGATACAACAGTCAATGATTATTTTCCAAAGGTTATTGGAAAAAGTGCTCTGGTTACAAATCCCTAGATGCAAACTTTTTCATAAATGTTCAGTGAGTAAATAGTTTGTGTTTTGTAAACTAAATCCAACCACTCATCTCTGTCATAGTAGCTCCAAAACAGTTGCAGACAATATGTAAGTAAATGAGCAAGGCTGTGTTCCATAACATCTTGTTTATAAAACACTGCCAGAGAACATTGTTTCTCCCTGCTTGTCATCTTTCCACATAAGAAAGAAACTTCTGCTGGGTGCAGTGGCTCGCATCTGTAATCCCGGCACTTTGGGAGGCTGAGATGGGTGGACCACCTGAGGTCAGGAGTTCGAGACCAGCCTGACCAACATGGAGACACCCCATCTCTACTAAAAATACAAAATTAGCCAGGCGTGGTGGCACATGCCTGTAATCCCAGCTACTTGGGAGGCTGAGGCAGGAGAATCACTTGAACCCGGGAGGCGAAGGTTGTGGTGAGCCAAGATTGTGCCATTGCACTCCAGCCTGGGCAACAAGAACAAAACTTCATCTCAAAATAAATAAATAAATAAATTTCTCTGTCCTTGCCCCTAGTTTTAACAGTCTCTTTTTCTAGTTCTCCCTCACTTGCCTCTCACCTCTATGTTAATTCTTGTTTTGTCCATTCTCCAGGTAAAAGTCTCTGGGAGATGGAAAGGGTCAACAACACACTGTTGACTGCATTTATCCTGACAGGAATTCCTTATCCACTCAGGCTAAGGACATTCTTTTTTGTGTTCTTTTTGCTAATCTACATCCTGACTCAGCTGGGAAACGTGCTTATTTTCATCACTATCTGGGCAGACCCAAGGCTCCATGCCCGCCCCATGTACATCTTTCTTGGTGTTCTCTCAGTCATTGACATGGGCATCTCCTCCGTCATCGTTCCTCGTCTCATAATAAACTTCACTTTAGGCATCAAACCCATCCCATTTGGTGGCTGTGTTGCTCAACTCTATTTCTATCACTTCCTGGGCAGCACTCAGTGCTTCCTCTACACCCTAATGGCCTATGACAGGTACCTGGCAATATGTCAGCCTCTGCGCTACCCTGTGCTCATGACTGCTAAGCTGAGTGCCTTGCTTGCAGCTGGAGCCTGGTTGTCAGGATCCATCCATGGGGCTCTCCAGGCCATCCTAACCTTCCGCCTGCCCTATTGTGGGCCCAATCACGTGGATTACTTCTTCTGTGACATTCCTGCAGTGTTGAGACTGGCCTGTGCTGACACAACAGTCAACGAGCTGGTGACCTTTGTGGACATTGGGGTGGTAGTTGCCAGTTGCTTCTCCCTGATCCTCTTCTCCTACATACAAATCATTCAGGCCATCTTGAGAATCCATACAGCTGAAGGGCGGCACCGGGCTTTTTCAACCTGTGGAGCCCATGTAACCGTGGTCACTGTGTACTATGTACCCTGTGCCTTCATCTACCTGAGGCCTGAAACCAACAGCCCCCTGCATGGGGCAGCCGCCCTATTCCCCACGGCCATCACTCCTTTCCTCAACCCCCTTATCTATACTCTACGGAACCAAGAGGTGAAGCTGGCCCTGAAAAGAATGTTCAGAGGCCCAAGAACTAAGAGTGAGGTTTGAACGTCTTTCTCCCACTAGGAAAGCTGCCACATTTAGAATTTATTATAATGTTTAGACTTCGGTGACTTTTTTTTCTTCTTGCTTTTTCTCTTTTATAGAGTCATATCATATCAATGCAAGATCAAATACAGTCTAAGGTAAAATATTAACTTTCTAACAGTGCCTTAGTGGCCGGGTGTGGTGGCTCACACCTGTAATTCTAGCACTTTGGGAGGCCGAGGTGAGTGGATCACCTGAGGTCAGGAGTTCAAGACCAGCCTGGCCATCATGGTGAAACCCCATCTTTAAAAAAATAAATAAATAAATAAAATAACAGTGCCTTAGTATCCTCTCAAGATAGCTCAAGATATGGCTACAAGAGTAGAGAATGAGACCAAATTCTCACAAACTAAACCACATTAAACAATCCAGAAGAAAGACTGCAATAATGTGTTTTCAAACATCTAGGTACTAAATTCTCCCACACCAAAACATAAGTTCGATATGATATTTCCCACTGAAAGAAAAGAGGACCATTGATCAGGGCACTGGGATAATTTATTCAAGACAGTATTTCATAGCAATTTAGATTTGTGAGGTTGACAATGTTTCACTGAGTTGACCAAGGCCTAATAAATATGGACAACTTGGGTGCAATATCTCTGGTTTCAACTTCTTCACACCTCCAATCTCATTCTGTTACACTTCTGCTTTCTAAATTGGATGGTTGCTTTGTCCATGTGATGAAATCATGTTATCTATATGCAAAGTCTCTTGGAGATGGTAGACAGTCAAGTTTGATCACATGAATATTCAAACTTGGGGCTTAACCTAAAGGACTCACACATTTTCCTAATTTATGTAGGAGACAGAAAATTAACCATTCTCCCTTAGATGAAAGCTGATCCACACAATTTCTTGATATTTTGTCCAGAGAACAGACAATACTTTAAATATCAACCTCCTCAAACTAGAACATTATTTTTAAAATATCTTTTTTTTTACAGTGAATATATATTTTATTTAGTCATTTTGCTTACAATTGAAACTCTAGGAATTCAAAATTAACATCCTTGCCCATGAGCTTCTTATAGACACCAGAAAAAGTTTCAACCTTGTGTTCCACATTGTTCTGCTGTGCTTTGTCCAAATGAACCTTTATGAGACAGCTGCCATCCAGTTTCACGCGGATTCTCTTGCCCACAATTTCGCTTGGGAAGACCAAGTCCTCAAGGATTGCATCGTGCACAGCTGTCAGAGTACGGCTCCTGGGGCGCTTTTGCTTATTTTTTCATACGCCTTTTTCACGTTGGCTTAGGCAGAATTCTCCTCTGAGTGATAAAGACAACATGTTTCTCACTGAACTTTTTCTCCAATTTGCATACTAGCCGGACTTGGATTTTCTGAAAAGATTTCAGTTGAGGAATGGGAATAAAGATTATGATAGCTTTCTGACCACCACCAACTTCAGTTTCCTTGGCTGCCATGGTATTCAGCTCCCTGAGCTGAGCCTTGAGATTCGAGTTCATCTCCAGCTCCAAGAGTCTGGGAGATGCCAGACTTGAATTCGTCTGGCTTCTCACCATTGGGCTTCATGATCTTGGTGCTGAAACTGAACATGGCTTTCTCCTTGGTGAATGCCAGTTTAGGAAGAGACTTTAAAAAATATCCTCATCTTTCCAAATACTTAATAAATAAAATGGCTGAATAATGAATTATAAAAATAAACTTAAATCTATAGCTTGTGAACCAAAAAAATTTTCAAAGGCTATTATATATTGTGTTCTTGTTTTCCCAATGCTTAGCATAATTGCTACTATACCGGTTATTTTAACAATTAATAAAATAACACTAATCTGTAGATACATGTTAAAAGTTAAAAAGATTAAAATGGAATCATTCTGAAGAATAAAAGAGAAAAGACAATTTGTAAATAATAAGTACCCAGGAAAAACACGAGGTAATACCACAAGCTATGAAGAAACAGAAATAGAAATGTACTAGGATGCATTCAGTACACAAAAGAAAACACAAATAAAAGGAAATAAAAGGAAACACAATTCAAAACCTAATTTTTTTTTTTAAATAGATTCTTGCTTTTTTCCCTAGGCTGGAGTACAGTGGTGAAATCATGGCTCACTGCAGCCTCAACCTCCCAGGCCCAAGTGATCCTTCCATCTCAGCCTCTCAAGTAGCTGGAACCACTGGTGCATGCCACCATACCTGGCTGATTTTTGAATTTTATTTTTTGTAGAGGTGGGGAAAGGGGGGGTCTCACTGTGTTTCCTAGCCTGGTCTTGAACTCCTGAGCTCAAGCAATCCACCTGCCTCAGAATCCCAAAGTGCTAGGACTGCAGGTGTAAGCCACCATGCCTGGCTAAAACACTAATTTTTTAAAAATAAGAGTTTATTGACTTACATTCAGCTGAAAAGATAAGGGAATAGTCAGGCAGAGTGTAATTGGGACTCCCACTTCACTTTTCTGTAGTTCTCCTGACTTCGTTCTCTCTCTTGGTTAAAACCTCGATCTTGTAGTCAAGCACTTTCAGATCTGAATCCTCATAGAACATCATCTAGAAATTCTTTCAACAACAGAGAAACATTCTTGTCACAGGATAAAGCAACAGCCATGATGAAATTATGTAATGATGCCAGGCAAGGTGGCTCACACCTGTAATCCCAGCACTTTGGGAGGCCAAGGCAGGTGGATCATGAGGTCAGGAGTTCGAGATCAGCCTAACCAACATGGTGAAACCCTGTCTCACTAAAAATACAAAAATTAGCCAGGTGTGCTGGTGCATGCCTGTAATCCCAGCTGCTCAGGAGGCTGAGGCAGGAGAATCGCTTGAACCCAGGAGGCGGAGGTTGCAGTGAGCCAAGATCACACCATTGCACTCCAGCTTGGGCAATAAGAGTGTAACTTTGTCTCAAAAGATAAAAGGAAATATTGCTCAGCCTTGAAAAGGCAGGAAAGGCCAGGCAAGGTGGCTCACGAGGCCAAAGTGGGAGGATCACCTGAGGTTAGGAGTTCAAGATCAGCCTGGCCAATATAGTGAAACTCCAACTGTACTAAAAATACAAAAAATTAGCCAGGCATGGTGATGGATGCCTGTAATCTCAGCTACTCAGGAGGCTGAGGCAGGAGAATCACTTGAACCTGGGAAGCTGAGGTTGTAGTGAGCCAAGATCGCACAACTGTACTCCAGCCTGGGCGACAGATCGAGCCTTCCTCTCAAAATCATCATCATCATCAACTGAATAGGATGACCCATTCTGTGGACACCACTCAGCCTCTTTCCCCACCAAGCCCTGTCATCGTCCAATGGGCCCATAAATAAAGTGGTCAAGGGGGTGGGATGGAGGTTATACATGGGCTCAGCAACATGGACTTCCACTCACCACGGCTCACCTGGCTATGGCCACTGCTGAGTGCCCAATTTGCCAGCAGCAGAGACCAACATTGAGCCCTCGATATGACACCATTCCTCAGGGTGATCAGCCATATTCCTCAGGGTGATCAGTCCAAATTAATCAACTTGCCAACCTGGTGGCAAGTTGATTATACTGGACCTCTTCCATCACAGAAAGGGCAAAGGTTTGTCCTCACTGGAATAGACATTTACTCCAGATATAGGTTTGCGTATCCTGCAAATGCAATGCTTTTGCCAAGATTACCATCCATGGACTCAAGGAATGCCTTATCCCCCATCATGGAATTCCACATATCATTGCCTCTGACCAAGGCACTTACTTTACAGCTAAAAAAGGGCAGCAGTGGGCTCATGCTCATGGAATTCACCAGTCTTACCATGTTCCCCAGCATTCAGAAGCAAGTGGATTGATTGAATGGTGGAATGGCCTTTCAAAGTCACAATTACAATGCCAACTAGGTAACAATACTTTGCGGGGCTGGAGCAAAGTTCTCCAGAAGGCCATGTATGCTCTCAATCAGCATCCAACATATGGTGCTATTTCTCCCATAACCAGGATTCACAGATCCAGGAATAAAGGAGTGGAAATAGAAGTGGCACCACTCACCATCACCCCTAGTGATCCAATAGCAAAAATTTTGCTTGCTGTTCCTGCAACATTATGTTCTGCTGGGCCTAGAGATCTTAGTTCCAGAGGGAAGAATGCTGCCACCAGGAGACACAATGATTCCATCAAACTGAAAGTTAAGATTGCCACCTGGACACTTTGGGCTCCTCCTACCTTTAAGTCAACAGGCTAAGGAGGGAGTTCTAGTGTTGGGTGGGGTGATTGACCCAGACTATCAAGATGAAATCAGTCTACCACTCCACAACGGAGGTAAGGAAGAGTATACATGGGATACAGGAGATCCATTAGGACATCCCTTAGTATTATCATGCCCTGTAGTTAAGGTCAACGGAAAACTACAACAGCCCAATCCAGGCAGGACTACAAATGACCCAGACTCTTCAGAAATGAAGGTTTGGGCCACTCCACCAGTTAAAAGACCTGACCTGCTGAGATGCTTGATGAAGGCAAAAGGAATACAGAATGGGTAGTAGAAATAGGTAGTCATCAATACTAGCCAGGATCACATGACCAGTTGCAGAAATGACTGTAATTATGAGTATTTCCTCCTTCTTTTCTTAGAAACATGTTTGTGATGCATACACTTGTACTAAGAAAATATCTTCATTTTATTGCCTTTCTCCCTTATCATGTGACATAAGATTTATTGACTTCACATCAGCATTTAAGTATTGTTAACTTTATGTAATAGTATTTGAGTTGGGAATTGGGGCATTTCCAGTTGTATTATGTTAGGCGTAATTATGACCTTATTGCTGTTTTTATTTGAAGATTATGTATGATCTCAGGATCACTTCTCAGCCTTTTGGCTAAGATAAAGTGTAGTATTTATGATCTCAGGAGATGTGTACGGGTTCAAGTTTTCAAGGGGTACACTTGTGATGGTTAATCTTGAGTGTTGACTTGAATGGACTGAAGGATACAAAGTATTGATCCTGGGCGTGCCTGTAAGGGTGATGCCAAAAGAGATTAACATTTGAGTCAGTGGGCTGGGAAAGGCAGACCCACCCTTAATCTGGGTGGGCACAATCTAATCAGCTGCCAGCAAGACTAGAAAATAAGCAGGCAGAAAAATGGGAAAAGAAAGACTGGCCTAATCTCCCAGCCCACATCTTTCTCCCGCGCTGGATGCTTCCTGCCGTCAAACATAAGACTTCAAGTTCTTCAGTTTTGGAACTCAGACTGGCTCTCCTTGCTCCTCAACCGTCAGGTGACCTTTTGTGGGACCTTGTGATTATGGGAACAGAGAGAGACTCCATCTCAAAAAATAAAATAAAATAAAAATAAAAGAGACTTTTTCAAAGCCATAGCCATAAGAATCTCAGGAAAAGTTTTCCAAATAGAGGGAAAGCTAACACAAGGCTCTAGAATGGAAAAGAAAAAAAAAAAAGATTGGCCCTTTTGAACAGAAAGCTGGTTGTTGTTGAAACATAATATATCGGGGAGAAGTTACATGACCATACTACACATGAAGGGTAGATCCTGTAAAGCCTGAGAAACTATGTAGGAAGTTTGGATTTAATCTAAATAATAGGTAATATGTTAGCAGCACAAATTTCACGCCTTAAACAACATGAGCTTAACATCTGTGAGCTAATTTATTAGCGCACAGATTTATGGGTCAAGAGTCCATGCACAGGGTCTCACAAGGTTAAAATCAATGTGTCCCTGTGTCCCTGAGCTGCATTCTCTTTTATTGTTTTTATATAGACAGGGCTGAGGCAGGAGGATCGCATGAGCTTCGGAGGCCAAGGCGCCAAGGAGCTGTGATAGTGCCACCGCACTCCAGCCTGGGCAACAGAGCCAGGCCGTGTCAGAAAGAAAGGGAGGGAGGGAGGGAAGAGGGGGGAAGGGAGGGGGGAAGGGCGGAGGGAGGGAAAAAAGAAAGAAAAGAAATTCTAGAAGCATTTCTTCCTTTTTTTTTTTTTTTTTTGAGACGGAATCTCACTCTATTACCCAGGCTAGAGTGCAGTGGCACAATTCATGCTCCTAATTCATACACCCAACAACCAAATATGTGTTTGTGCGTGTGTCTATATGAATGCCTATTCCCACACTCTTACCCACACTGAATCTCATCAACTAATTTTTGTCAATCTAATGGGCAGTTCATTTTTGTTTTAATTTCTCCTGAGGAATAGAGAGAATGGGTACCTTTTTTTTTTTTTTTTTTTTCAGATGGAGTTTTGTTCCTGTTCTCCAGGCTGGAGTGCAATGTCACGATTTCAGCTCACCGCAACCTCCGCCTCCCTAGTTCAAGTGATTCTCCTACCTCAGCCTCCCAATTACAGGCACAGGAATTACAGGCACAGGCCACCAAGCCCAGCTAAATTTTGTATTTTTTTAGTAGAAACAGGGCTTCACTATGTTGGTCAGGCTGGTCTCGAACTCCTGACCTGAGGTGATCCACCCACCTCAGCCTCCCAAAGTGCTGGATTACAGGTGTGAGCCACCATGCTCGGTTGAGACTGGGTAGCTTTTATTCAAGTTATTGACCATTCAGAACTGCTTGCCTGCCTTTTGTCCATTTATATCATTTGCATATTTTTTCTGTTGAGTTGTTGACTTTTTCCTCCAATTCTAGGTCTTTGTATATTAGAAAATTCATCCGTTGATGGTATGGGTGTAAATATTTTCTACTAACTGTTTTATGTGTGTTATGCTGCCTTTTTTCATCTCAAAGATTTTATTTTTATGTAATAATCTTTTCTTTATAGATTCTGGGCTACTATCTCACTTAAGAAGTGCATCCCAGCCAGGCGCAGTGGCTCACACCTGTGATCCCAGCACTTTGGGAGGCTGAGGCAGGTGGATTGCCTGAGGTCAGGAGTTTGAGATCAGCCTGGCCAACATGGTGAAACCCTCTCTCTACTTTAAAAAAATTAGGTGGACGTGATGGCAGGCACCTGTGATCCCAGCTACTCAGGAGGCTGAGGCAGGAGAATTGCTTGAACCCGGGAGGCAGAGGTTGCAGTGGAGTGGGGATCGTGCCATTGCACTTCAGCCTGGGCGACAAGAGCAAAACTTCATCTCAAAAAAAAAGAAGGGCACCTCCATCCCAAGATTTTATAGAGTCCTAAATTTTCTTCTAACATTTTTATAGTGTAGTTTTGCTCATTTATATCTTCATTCCATCTGAAATTTATTTTCACACATGGTGTGCAGTAAGAATCTAGGTTTCTTTATCTTTCCTTTTTTGTTGTTGTTTTTGAGACAGGGTCTTGCTCTGTCACCCAGGCTGGTGTGCAGTGGCACAGTCACATCTCGGTACAGCCTCAACTTCGAGGGCTCAGGTGATTCTCCCACCTCAGCATCCCAAGTTGCTGGGACCAAACACAAATATTAGCTAAACAAAATATCAAAACTTCTGGGGCCAACAAAAATTCTGCTCTGGTCCAATTTAGATTAATCATCCTATCCTCTATATTCCTTATGCATTTCTTCTATTGGAAACCTACTTCACATTGGCACAAGAGAAAAGCCTCACTAGCTTCCCCCTTTTTCTCACACTCATTCCACCCTACTTGTAAGTACTTCGCTTACTTCACTTAGCCCCTTATTCACCCTTATCCTCCCACTCTTCACACCAGGGTCACAGTAGGGACATCACAACTAGCTCTGCCCCTCCAGTGAAAGACTTCCTGGCCATGCAGTGGCTCACATCTGTAATCCCAGCACTTTGAAAGGCCAAGGCAAGCAGATGACCTGAGGTCAGGAGTTCGAGACCAGCATGGCCAGTGTGGTGAAACCTCATCTCTACTAAAAATACAAAAAATTAGCCAGATGTGGTGGCATGTACCTGTAGTCCCACTCCTCAAGGGCTGAGACAGAAGAATCGCTTGAATCAAGGAGGCAGAGGTTGCAGTGAGCTGAGATCGACCCATTGCACTCCAGCCTGGGTGACAGGGTGAGAAAGAAAAGAAAAAAGAGAAAGAAAGGAAGAGAAAGAGGAAGAAAGGAAGGAAGGAAAGAGAAAGAAAGAAAGAAAGAGAAAAGAAAAGGAAGAAGGAAGGAAGGAAAGGAGGGAGGAAGGGAGGGAGGGAAAGAAAGAGAAAAGAAAGACTTCCCTACACACTCCCTATCCTGTGTGTGCTCCTTTACTTGACCTGAGGCTGAGGCTCTTAGAGAGTTAGGTCCTAGAGATTCTTATGCTAAAGAAGTCTCTGAGCCTGTTTTCTCTTAGGATGTGTTGTTATAGTACCCAGCTGTAGGTGGGTACTATATGGGGTGTACCCAACTACAGACTGTATGGGGTGAGACTGAGTAACTTGGGTACAGATCCCTTATTTTCTGACATTACAGGATGCTGAAAATTTCTGGCCTGACACCCAAATCAGATTTAATTGTATTCTCCATTTAATGAATCCAAACAGTAACAGCTGAATTCTTCTGGGGATAGACTTCACACAGCCTGAAGTGTGAAATGAGGCAAAGGCAAAGCAGCCTGGCCTCCTGGGTCTCCAGGACAGCTTTGTCTCCACTCTCTGGGCCTCTGTTTGCTGCAAATTATATAAGGAAAGGCACTTATGGTATGGAAGCCCAGGTATTAGTCTGCTAGGGCTGCTGTAACAAAACCACACAGACAGGGTGACTTAAACAACAGAAACTTATTTTCTCACAGTTCTGCAGGCTGTAAGCCTAAGATCAAAGTGCTGGCAGGGTTGGAAACCAACCTGAGGCCTCTCTTTTTGATTTACAGATAGCAGCTTCGAATTGTGCCCTCACATGACTTTTTCCTTATACCCACATATTCCTGGTGCTTCTTCTCTTCTTATAAAAACACTAATCAGGCCAGGCATGGTGGCTCATGCCTGTAATCCCAGCACTTTGGAAGGCCAAGGCAGGCAGACCACCTGAGGTCAGGAGTTCGAGACCAGCCTGGCCAACATGGAGAAACCCCGTCTCTACTAAAAATACAAAAATTAGCTGGGTGTGGCAGTGTATGCCTGTAGTCACAGCTACTCAATAGGCTGAAGCAGGAGAATCGCAGAAACCCAGTAAGCAGAGATGGCACCACTGCACTCCAGCCTGGGCAACAGAGCAAGACTCCATCTCAAACAAACAAAAAACAGTAATCATATTGGATTAGGGCCCCATCCTCATGACATCATTTAACTTTAATCCTCTCCTTGAAGGCCTATCTTCAAATACCATCATATAGGGGCTAGGGCTTTAACACATGAATTGGGGGTTAAAGGGAACAATTCCAGTCATTTTTTTGTTTGGTTTTGTTTTCTTTAGACAGGGTCTAAAGAAAGGTTTCTCTAGAGAGCTGTGTCACCCAGGCTGGAATGTTGTGGGCAGCAGCCTCAGTCTCCCAGGATCAAGTAATCTTCCCACCTCAGCCTCGGGAGCAGCTGGGACTACAGCAGATGGCCACCACTCTCAGCTAATTTTTGTATTTATAGTATATCCTTTCTTTTTAAAAAAAATTTTAAGTGACTTATTTTTCCTCAATATAAAAGTATTCATACCAGAAAAAAAAAAATCAGTTGTCGAGCATCTTCTCTTTTTTTTGTTTTTGTTTTTTGAGACAGTCTCACTCTGTCCCCCAGGCTGGAGGGCAGTGGCTTGATCCCAGCTCACTGAAACCTCGGCCTCCCGGGTTCAAGCAATTCTTCTGCCTCAGCCTCCCGAGTAGCTGGGACTACAGGTGCGTGCCACCACACCCAGCTAATTTTTGAATTTTTTTTAGTAGAGATGGGGTTTCACCATGTTGGCCAGGATGGTCTAGATATCTTCACCTCGTGATCCGCCCGCTTCGGCTTCCCAAAGTGCTGGGATTACAGGCGTGAGCCACCGCACCCGGCCCTGTTTTTCCTTTGTAAGCCAGCAAGTGCTACCCTATGGAAGGAAAAGGATGGAAAGAGAAAAATACTACCCAACTGCGGTATTACACCAGATCTGCAGCAACAGCATGACGTTCAGGTAAAAAATATCTAGTATGGAGTTGAGACAGATAAGACTAAACCTCATGTTCCCTTATTTGGGTTGGATGCAAAAACAAAATTCATCGCCATAAAGATGATTTTTAAATGTTGAAAAATATGTGTATGTGAGAAGGAACAAGTACTAACTGCATCACAATTAAACACTTTCCTAGGAGTGCTCCTGAATGTTACTGCTTTGTATCTTATTTTTGTATCTGAATGTTACTTCTTCGTATACTTTACTGGCCTGTATTGCAGGCTCTCACTTGCTGAGTTCTTTCTTCTTAGGTAATTTGGCATTTCTACCACCAGGGGGAGATGTTCCACTGTCTTTCATTTACTCAATGTCGAAAGAGAGGCTCTTAAAGAATTTGGGGTTGGGGGGAGGGGTCAGGTTATTTCCTTCTGCTAGTTATACAAATAAGCACTTGCCTTCATGCCGAAAAGCGAAAAGAATTTGGAGGGGGAGGGTAAAAGGTCAGGCAGTGGCTGCCTCTTCCTCCCTATTTGTTTTCTTAGTCGTTTGGTTTCCATGGGAATCCATGTTTGAGCAGCAACTCTGAATCCATTTACTGCCCCTCCAGGCTTGGGGCTGAGCCCAGAGACAAGCTGTGAAGAACAGCAGATGGGTAGAAAAGGGGGGAAGATTTATTTGGTAAATTTGGATAGCAAAAGAAGCCAACAGGTGCCAGGGGAGGAATAGTGAGGTGGAGTGCATAAAGGAATGTGAGAGGCAGACAATGTTTTTTAGTTCAAATACAATCCGGGAACATTAAAACCGTTTCCAAAACACTTCAGTCAGGGGTACTCTATTCTCTACCCGTCGATCATCTTAGGACATACTCTGGGCCTTGCATATTACCAGGTCCTCTCTGTCTCTTATCCAAAAGACCATCACTAGGCTAGGCACTACGGCTCACACCTGTAATCCCGACACGTTGGGAGGACAAGGCAGGAGGATCACTTGAGCCTAGGAATTAGAAACCAGCTGGGGCAATAGAGGGAGATCCCATTTCTACCAAAAAATAATAATTAATTAATTAATTAATTAGCTGGGCATGGTGGCTCACACCTATAGTCCCAGCTACTCTGAAGGTTGCATTGGGAGGACTGCCTTAGCCCAGGACAACAATCAGCTGTTATCTTGTTGCCAGCCTGGACAACAGAGCAAGACCCTGTCTCAACAAAACTAAACAAAAACAAAAATGTCAGTAGACAAGTGTCAGAACCTGCCCAAGGTTTTCCTCATGTGTACTCCTGTTCCAAAATGCTTTGGAGTAAGAGAAGAACTCCAAGGAAAGAAACTCCACTGCTTTCTCCAGGCAAGGTATAGTGCCGCATAAGGCAAGCTCTCAGTAAAATACTGAATGTGCGAATGAATTGAATGAATGAATGAATGAATGAGCAATAAGAATCAGATGGCCTTGACTAGCCTTACTTAGTTCCAGCTTGAGATAACAAACTCAGCACAAAGAAAAATCATCTATTCTGTCATCAAAATCATGATGATGTGAATGTTTTCATTCACAGATTGAGTCATTCAAAGATTGATTGGGGTGTTTTGTTGTTGTTGTTCTGCTTAAATCAGATGTTTTTCGTATTTGCATTACTAATACCCCCGTTTCTAAGAGTATTTGCATTTGAGTTTGTTTGTGACAATATTCCGGTATCCATTCACAGATAGCAGTTGATCTACATATGAACAGCTTTTTACCTTGAGATGGAATCCTGTCTTCCCTCTAATTCCTTATGCACCAACCCCACTCTTTCTCCTCACTTTCTGACCCACTACCCTGTTTATCATTCTGTAGTTATTTATTGGCTTACATTTGTATTGCTTGTCACTCCTACAGATGATAGGTGACAAGCTTCTTTCTTCTTCACTAAGCCTTCTCTAAGTTTTATAGTCTAAATGTTCATCTTATATTTGTTTGTTTTTTCAGAAGGAGTCTCACTCTGTCGCCAGGCTAGAATGCAGTGGCATAATCTCAGATCTCGGCTCATGCAACCTCTGCCTCCAGGGTTCAAGCAATTCTCCTGCCTCAGCCTCCCGAGTAGCTGGGATTACAGTCATGCACCACCATACCCAGCTAATTGTTGTATTTTTAGTAGAGATGGGGTTTCACCATGTTCGCCAGGAAGGTTTCGATCTTGTGACCTTGTGATCCACCCACCTCAGCCTCCCAAAGTGCTGGGATTACAGATGTGAGCCACAGAGCCTGGCCCTTACCTTCTTTTGAAATCCCCAATTTAAGTGACTTCTTCATGACTCTCATTTAATCTGTCACCCTCCTGCCCTCCAACTGGAAATGACCTTTCCTTCCTCTGAACTTGTGCACAGTTGATCCGCATTGCTTATAGCACTCACCTCTGGACAAAAATTAGCTGAGCATGGTGGCAGGCACCTGTAATGCCAGTTACTCAGGAGGCTGAGGCAAGAGAATCGCTTGAATCCAGGAGGCGGAGGTTGTGGAGAGCTGAGATGATGCCACTGCACTCCAGCCTGGGTGACAGAGTAAGACTGCATCTTAAAAAAAAAAAACAAAAAAAAAAACACTTTGTTGTAAAATAAATGTGTTAGAACCTTGGTTCCATAATTCAAGGCTGCATAATCTTCAGCAAGTTATTAGCCTCTTTAAGCCTCAATTTCCTAACTGATAAAATGAGAATAATAATATAACTAAGATTACTGTAAAAGAAAATATTACTAAAGAGCCGGAGGTGGGACTTGTCAAGAAAAAGCAATCCATAAACAGTGGCTCTTAGCATTACCTGCTTATTTTATCTCCTATACTAGATTAATGCTCCCTCGAGAATGATCTGCTTTCATTCTCTGCATTTATGACACCCAACACAGTGCTTTCTATTTAGTAACTCACCATAGATATTTGTTAGAGGAATGGATGGATGGATAGATGGATGGATACTTTACTGATAATGGACATGATTCCTCCCCATCCAGATAATCTCTGGAACGTTTTTCCTCAAATCCATTTCTTCTTCAGTCAGGCACTCTTCATCTCTTGCCTGGATTTCTGGTGTCTCTTTTGTCCATTCCATCTCTTTCCAATTTTAAATCATCTTCCACACTTTCAAAGTAGAAGATGACCTTCTAAAATATAGCTCTAGGCCAGGCGCAGTAACTCATGCCTGTAATCCCAACACCTTGGGAGGCTGAGGTTGGTAAATCACTTGAGCCAGGAGTTTGAGACCAGCCTGGCCAACATGGCAAACTCTGCCTCTACTAAAAATATAAAAATTAGCCAGGCATGGTGGTGGGCACCTGTAATCCCAGCTACTTGGGAGGCTGAGGCAGTTGAATTACTTGAACCCGGGAGAGGGAGGTTGCAGTGAGCAGAGTCTGCGCCACTGCACTCAGCCTGAGTGATGGAGTGAGACACAGTCTCAAAAAAATAAAAATAAAAATTTAAAAATAATAATAAAATACAGCTCTATTATTTGTTTTAAAACTTCCAGTATCTTCTCATTGCATTCAAATTTGTTAATATAGCATAAATGGTCTTTTACACTTGCCCCAACCTTCTTTTCAAACTTTCTTTCCCTATACACACATGTCTAGTCTTTTTTCTTTTCTGAGACAGAGTCTCACTCTATCTCCCAGACTAAAATGCAGTGGCCTGATTATAGCTCACTGCAGTCTCAATCACTCGGACTCAAAGAATTCTCCCACCTTAGCCTCCTGAACAGCTGGGACTACAGGCATGTGCCACCACATCTGGCTAACTTTTGTATTTCTTGTAGAGACAGGACCTTGCTATGTTGCCCAGGCTAGTCGCAAATCCATGGGCTCAAGTGATCCTCCCACCTCGGCCTCCCAAAGTGCTAGGATTACAGGCATGAGCCACTGCACCTGGACTCTTCATTTCTTTATTCATCTAAACCATATTGTGCAAAACATCCATCTTACATGTGTCCTCCTCTCTGAAAATGTCTTCAGTTCACACAGGTATTATTGAAGTCTCCCTTCTTCCCAGGGAACTTTATGCATACCTATACAACAGTTTCGTATACTGCATCATCTTTATCTGTTCAAAATTGCCCCTCTTCTCAGGGAGAAGCAGGGCCCATGTTTTATTTGCCTTTGTAACCCCACCATCCCAGTTCTCTCGTCTCGCTTCATATGAGCATGAATATGATTCTATGTTGAAAAAGGTCTACTCTTTTATTCTACTTTCCCCCTAAATGCAGGCGTAGTAAGTGAAATCTCAAATGCATTTGCCAAACTTTTGTTGAAAATGTAACAAATTGGAAGATCTACCTTGGAGCTTATGTCCCAAAAGAAGGGAAGGATTTCTCTGGCCTGGGCTAAATCCTGAGGTGATTCTGCCATCTGGAGACACAGAATCATGAACGTTTAAGCTGCTTTGGTTTTTGATTGGACTTACTTCTGGAGGTCACAGAGGTCAGTAGGCCTGAGGTTTGCTGATGGACTTTCATATTTTAATTTAAGTTAAATTTGAATATGCAAATTAAACTATAATTAGGATCCCCCAACAACAATGTAAAGAATGCAATGGAATCCCACTCTGGCACTCCCTGCAGTGAGCCCAGACTGAGTCTTTCTATCCTCTTGCCCCTCTCTGTATAAGCATGAGTGTGATTCCACGTTAAGAAATGCATATTTTAATTCTACCTACCTCATAAACGAATACAGGCCACCTGCACCTCCAATATTCAGCCAAATAAATGACAATAACTTATTCCAATACCAGAGTAAAACCAGTCTCTGTGGCATTCCTTCCTCAGAAATTTTTCAACTTTGATTCTAGACTTTGTCTTTTTTTTTTTTTTATCTTTTTGTTTTTTTCCTTTTTGTGGAGAATGGATATTGCCCAGGCAGGTCTCAAACTCCTGGGCTCAAGCTATCCTCCCACCTCTGCCTCCCTAAAAGCTGGGATTACAGGCGTGAGCCACAGTGCCCTGCTAGACTTTGTCTTAAGCGATGCTTCAGAAATGATCATCAGGGGCCATCTGAGGTGGTTCACACCTGTAATCACATTTTGGGAGGTTGAGGTGGGCAGATCACTTAAGTCCAAGAGTTCAAAACCAGCCTGGCCAATATAGCAAAACCCTGTCCCTATAAAAAATACAAAAATTATGGCCGGGCATGATGGTTCACACCTGTAATCCCAGCACTGTGGGAGGCCTAGGCAGGTGGATCACAAGGTCAGAAGTTCAAGACTAGCCTGATCAACATGGTAAAACCCTGTCTCTACTAAAAATACAAAAATTAGCCAGGCATGGTGGTGTGCACTTGTAATCCTAGCTACTCAGGAGGCTGAGGCAGGATAATTGCTTTAACCTAGGAAGCAGAGGTTGCAGTGAGCCAAGATCACACCACTGCACTCCAGCCCAGGCAACAGAGTAAGACTCTGTCTCAAAAGAAAAAAAAAAAAAAAAAAAAAAAACCAGGTGCCTCAGTTTCATATAATGGGATTTTAAATTAATGCTTACTGATATGGTTTAGCTCTGTGTCCCAATTCAAATCTCATCTTGTAGCTCCTATAATTCCCATGTGTTGTGGGAGGGACCCAGTGCATTGAGAACAGACCAATACAGTAAATTGGCAGTAGGAGTGGGTGCTACTGAAAGATACCCAACTGGGTAACAACAGAGGAACTGGGTAACAACAGAGGTTGGAACAGTGTGGAGGGCTCAGAAGACTGGAAAATGTGGGAGTGTTTGCAACTTCCTAGAGACTTGTTGAATGGCTTTGACAAAAATGCTGATAATGATATGGACAATGAAATCCAAGCTGAGATGGTCTTAGATGGAGATGAAGAACTTGTTGGGAACTGGAGTAAAGGTGACACTTGCTATGTTTTAGCAAAGAGACTGGTGGCATTTTGCCCCTGCCCTAGAGGTTTATGGAACTTTGACCTTGAGAGAGATAATTTAGGGTATCTGGTGTAAGAAATTTCTAAGCAGCAAAGCATTCAAGAGGTGACTTGGGTGCTGTTAAAGGCATTTGGTTTCAAAAGGGAAACAGAGCATAAAAATTTGGATAATTTGCAGCCTGACAATGCAAAAGTTAAGAAAATCCCATTTTCTGATGAGAAATTCAAGCCAGCTGTAGAAATCTGCATAAAAATGAGGAGCCAAATGTTAATCACCAAGACAATGTGAAAATGTCTCCAAGGCATGTCAGAGACTTTTGTGGCAGCCCCTCCCATCACAGGCCCAGAGGACTACAAGAAAAAAGTGGTTTCCTGGGCCAGGGCCAGGGTTCCCATGTCCTGTATGGAGCCTAGGAACTTGGTGCCCTGCATCCCAACCACTCCAGCCATGGAGCCATGGCTAAAATAAGCCAGTGTAGAGCTGGGGCTGTGGCTTCAGAGGGTGCAAGCCCCAAGCTTGGCAGCTTCCTCATGGTGCTGACCCTGTGAGTACACGGAAGTCAAGAATTGAGGTTTGGGAGTTTCTGCCTAGATTTCAGAAGGTGGATGGAAATGCCTGGATGCCCAGGCAGAAGTTTGCTGTAGGGGTGGGGTCTTCATGGAGAATCTCTGCTAAGGCAGTGCAGAAGGGAAATGTGGTATGGGAGCCCCCACACAGAATCCTCACTGAGATACTGCCTAGTGGAGCTGTGAGAAGAGGGCCCCACCATCCTCCAGAAACCATAATGGTTAGATCCACCAACAGTTTGCACTGTGTACCTACAAAAGCCACACACACTCAACACCAGCCTGTGAAGGCAGCTGAAAGGGAGGCTGTACTGTGCAAAGCCACAGGGTCAGAGCTGCCCAAGACTATGAGAACCTACTTCTTGTATCAGCATGACCTGGATGTGAGACACAGAGTCAAAGAAGATCATTTTGGAGCTTTAAGATTTGACTGTCCCACAGGATTTCAGACTTGCATGGGGCCTACAGCCCCTTTGTTTTCACCAATTTCTCCCATTTGGAATGGCTATATTTATCCAACGCCTGCAACCCCCTTGTATCTAGGAAGTAATTAACTTGCTTTTGATGTTATAGGTTCATAGGCAGAAGGGAATTGCCTAGTCTCAGATGAGACATTGAACTATGGACTTTAAAGTTAATGCTGAAATGAGTTGAGTCTTTGGGGGATGGCTGAGAAGCCATGATTGATTTTGAAATGTGAAGATGTGAGATTTGAGAGGAGCCAAGGTGGAATGATATGGGTTGGCTCTTTGTCCCCACCCAAAACTCATCTTGTAGCTCCCATAATTTCCACATGTTGTAGGAAAGAACAAGTGAAAGTCTGAACTATGGGGGTGGGTCTTTCCCCTGCTGTTCTCATGATGGTGAATGGGTCTCATGAAATCTGATGGTTTTAAAAGTGGGAGTTGCCCTGCACAAGCTATCTCCTTGCCTGCCGCCACGTAAGACATGTCTTTGCTCCTCCTTTGCCTTTCACCATGATTTTGAGGCCTTCCTAGCCATGTGGAACTGTGAGTCAATGAAACCTCTTTCCTTTATAAAAATACTCAGTCTCAAGTATGTCGTTATTAGCAGCGTGAGAACAGACTAATACACTTACTTTACTGGATTTTGCCAATAAAAATCACAAAGAGATTGTAGTCCCAGCTACTCGGGAGGCTGAGGCAGGAGAATTGCTTGAAATCGGAAAACGGAAGTTGCAGTGAGCTGTGATCGCGCCACTGCACTCCAGCCTGGCAATAGAGGGAGACTCCATCTCAGAAAAAAAAAGATATCACCAAAAGAATGAAGTCCAGGGTCAAATGTGGTGGCTTGTGCCTGTAATCCCAGCACTTTGGGAGAATCAAGGGAGAAGATCGCTTGACCGCAGGAGTTTGAGATCAGCTCTGGCAACATAGTGAGATACTGTCTCTATAAAAAATTAGCGGGTCATGGTGGTGTGTTTCTGTAATCCAGCTACTCAGGAGGCTGAGGCACAAGAATTTGAATCTGAAAGGCAGAAGTTGCAGTGAGCCAAGCTCACTGGAGGCACAGTGGAGTGCCACTACACTCCAGCCTGGGTGACGGAATGAGATCCTGTCTCAGAAAGAAAGAATGAAGTCCAAATAATTACAACGTGGTAGTATAATAATCAACTGGGCAGAATCTATTTTATTTCCCATTGTATGTGAGGTATTTAGCACATAGGAGGTATCCAAAAAATATTTGTTGAACTAAGTAAGTGTGAATGAATAAACTCTACCAAGGGCATATTGAAATAATTTTTACTTAAAATATAATTAGGGCCAGGTGCAGTGGTTCACACCTGTAATCCCAACACTTTGGGAGGCCGAGGTGGGTGGATCACTTGAGATCAGGAGTACCAGATCAGCTTGGCCAACATGGTGAAAAACCATCTCTACTAAAAATGCAAAAATAGCCAGGCATGGTGGCATGTGCCTATAATCCCAGCTACTTGGGAGGCTGAGGCAGGAGAATCGCTTGAACTTGGGAAGTGGAGGTTGCAGTGAGCCAAGACTGTGCCACTGCACTCCAGCCTAGGCAACAGAGCAAGGCTCCATCTCAATAAATAAATAAATAAACTTAGGAATTAATTAAACATCATCAAGAATTTTCTCAGTATCCTTTTCCTAGAATGATCTCTAAAATAGAGAATAGATTAACTCACTCAAAGAGTTTTTTTGTTGTTGTTTTATTTTATTTTGAGACAGAGTTTCATTCTTGTTGCCCAGATTGGAGTATAATGGCACGATCTCAGCTCACCGCAAACTCCACCTCCCAGGTTCAAGCGATTCTCCTGCCTCAGCCTCCCGAGTAGCTGGGATTACAGGCATGAGCCACCACACTCAGCTAATTTTGTATTTTTAGTAGAGACAGGGTTTCTCCATGTTGGTCAGGCTGGTCTTGAACTCCTGACCTCAGGTGATCCACCCGCTTCGGCCTCCCAAAGTGCTGGGATTATAGGGCTGAGCCACCACACCCAGACTGTTCCTTTCTTAAATGTTTCTCCTGAAGGCCCTGACCACATTTCTATTATGTTATCAATTATTCATATTTTCTGTCATATTTCAACCCATATGTTCCAGTTCCTCCAAAGACTTGCCTCTGCCACTTAACTCTTTCTTTCCCATAATTGATTTTTTTTCCTTTTTGATTGCTGTTTATCTTTTTGTGTTTTTTGGCCTTTCTCATTGTTCTCTCTCCTCATGGTATGGTTTCTACTTGATTCCCATCCTCTGAATTTTTTTTCTTTTTTTTCTTTTTTAAAGACAAAGTCTCCCTCTGTCACCAGGCTGGAGTACAGTGGCATGATCTCAGCTCACCGCAACCTCTAACTCCCCGGTTCAAGCGATTCTCCTGTCTCAGCCTCTTGAGTAGCTGGGATTCCAGGCACAAGCCACCCCACCCAGCTAATTTTTGTATTTTTAGTAGAGGCAGAGTTTTACCATGTTGGCCAAGGTGGTCTCCATCTCCTGACCTCGTGATCCACCCACCTCAGCCTCCCAAAGTGTTGGAATGACAAGTGTGAGCCACAGCGCCTGGCCAGATGATGATGATGATGATGATGATGATGATGATGATGATGATGATGATGATTGACGTGGAATTTCGCTCTGTTACCCAGGCTGGAGCCATGGCATGATCTTGGCTCACTGAACCTCTGCCTCCCAGGTTCAAGCGAGTCTCCTGCCTCAGCCTCCTGAGTAGCCAGGATTACAGGCGTGCACCACCACGCCCGGCTTTTTTTTTTTTTTTTGTATTTTTAGTAGAGACGGGTTTCACTATGTTGGCCAGGCTGGTCTCAAACTCCTGACCTTAGGCAGTCCACCCGCCTCAGCCTCCCATAGTGCTGGGATTACAGGCCTGAGCCATCACGCCCAGCCAAGAATTCTTTTATCTAATGGTCAACCTTAGGATCCCCAGAACTTTAACAAATTATCCTTATAGGTTATCCCTTGAAAGCATTCTCTCTCCCCCACACTCCCTGCCCCTACCCTATCCTTTTCCCACTGGCTGCTAGGCTCTTGGCACTTCCCCGACAACTTCCCTTTCATGCCCTACTATCTTGTCCTCTTTACAAACTCCCGATTCTCTTGTATTTAATATGCAGAATAGGAAGTGAAAAAAATGAAGAAAAGCAAAAAGAATAAAGTCTATCCTTCCTCCTCTGAATGTTTAAATTCCTTCCACCTTTTGCAGAATGAACTCTGAAAAGAAACACTAGACAACACTCAGTCTGAATGACCCTCCTTGATCTTCACTCCCTCCCTCTTCCCCTAAAACACCATGGCAACTGCCACCTGAAAGAGGTTAGGCAGAAATCATCTAATAAGACCAGTGGTAGTTTGCCACGGCTTTCTTACTCAGGAAAGTTTTGAGAAGGGCGCTTTACCCTAACTCTTTATTCCCTCACTTCCTTAATGCTAGCAAGACAAAGAACATGTGACATAAGATCCATAATTTTAGTAAATGTTGACTTTGTGGGTCCTCAAATTTTCTTTGGAATTTGTAAATTTAAGTTATACTCCAAGTCTGCAGCCAGAAGGCAAGGCCCATAACAGAGGCAGAAATCAGCAAGATGGCAATAAAGTATTAAATTGTGGTGAAAAAAAAATAGGCTGTCCAATCAAGCATTACTTGCACAATTTTTTTTTTTTTTTGAGACAGTTTCACTCTTGTTGCCCAGGCTGGAATGCAATGGCTCGATCTCTATCTTGGCTCACCGCAGCCTCTGCCTCCTGGGTTTAAGAGATTCTCCTGCCTTAGCCTCCTAAGTAGCTGGGATTACAGGCATGCACCACCACACCTAGCTAATTTTGTATTTTTTAGTAGAGATGGGGTTTTTTCATGTTGGTCAGGCTGGTCTCGGACTCCCGACCTCAGGTGATCCCTCCGCCTCACCCTCCCAAAGTGCTGGGATTACAGGCCCCACCCCTGGCTTGCTTGCACAAATTTAAACCCTGCACTTTATTGGCTACAGGACCTTGAGCAATAATGCTATTTTGCCTTTCTAAGCCTCAGTTTCCTTATTTGTAAATTGGGGTGTTCTCCTTGTGTGAGATGCTGACGATATAATGCTCCCTTGCAAAAATTATTTTAAAGATTTAATGAGATTATGTGTTCAAAGGGCAGGGTGCACAGAATGCACGACAGCTATGATTATTATCAACAGAAACAGTACGTGTGTTTCTAGATTCCTAGTTCAGTTCTCTTGCAATAAAATCAAGGCACAAGATCATAGGATTCTAATGCTTTGGAAGGTAGAGAAAATGCCTCCATAGAACCTGAATTTCTGAAAACAAACTAGAAAAAGAATAAGAGCAGAGTGTTGTCCTGAGAGAAAAGAAATGGAATGAAATGCCAAAAAGTTTTCTGAACTTCTTGACTATCATTTCATTTTTAGGGAAAAAATCCCTATAAGCTTAGCAGCGTTTTTTTTTTTTTTTTTTTTTTTGGAGATGGAGTCTCGCTCTGTTGCCCAGGCTGGAGTGCAGTGGCAGGATCTCAGCTCACTGCAATCTCTACCTCCTGGGTTCGAGGGATTCCCCAGTCTTGGCCTCCTGAGTAGCTGGAATTACAGGCATGCACCACCACACCCAGCTAATTTTTGTATTTTTAGTAGAGATGGGGTTTTATCATGTTGGCCAGACTGGTCTTGAACTCCTCACCTCAGGTGATCCACATACCTCAGCCTCCCAAAGTGCTAGAATTATAGGAGTGAGCCACCACACCCAGCCAGAAGCTTGCTTGCTTGCTTATTTATTTATTTAGAGGCAGAATTTTGTTCCTGTTGCCCAGCCTGGAGTGCAATGTCACAATCTCTGCTCACTGCAAACTCCTTCTCCCAGGTTCAAGCAATTCTCCTGCCTCAGCCTTCTGAGTAGCTGGGATTACAGGCACCTGTCACCACGCCTGGCTAATTTTTGGTATTTTTAGTAGAGACGGAGTTTGGCCATTTGGCCAGACTGGTCTCAAACACCTGACCTCAGGTGATCCGCCTGCCTCGGCCTCCCAAAGTGCTGGGATTACAGGTGTGAGCCACCGCGCCCAGCCCCGCCTGGCTAATTTTTTTTTTTTTTTTTTTAGATGGAGTTTCACTCTTGTTTTCCCAGGCTGGAGTGCAGTGTTGCGATCTCCACTCACTGCAACCTCTGCCTCCCAGGTTCAAGCAATTCTCCTGCCTCAGCCTCCCTAGTAGCTGGGATTACAGGCATGCGCCACCACGCCTGGCTAATTTTTTGTATGTTTAGTAAAGACGGGGTTTCTCCCTGCTGGTCAGGCTGGTCTCAAACTCTCGACCTCAGATTATCTGCCTGCCTCAGCCTCCCAAAGTGCTGAGATTACAGGCATGAGCCACCTTGCCTGGCCTGTATTTTTAGTAGAGACAGGGGTTCTCCATGCTGGCCAGGCTGGTGTGGAACTCCTGACCTCATGATCTGCCCACCTCAGCCTCCCAAAATGCTGGGATTACAGGCCTGGCAAACATAATTGTTTCAAATTTAACTCTGCAAAGGAATCATTTAAGAACATGTTTAAATATCTTAGGTTCCACCTCCAGAGATTCTGATTAAGTAAATCTGGGGTGGAGACCAGGAATGTGAATTCTCCCTAAATTCCCCACGTGATTGTGGTGTTTGGGAGTCACTAGACCAAAAGAAACTAGAGAGCTCTGGGAATTAGCATTCTTGATTGGCTTCTCATCTTTTTCTGAGATGTCACTTCAATCACTGTCTCTTTGCGCCTCACAGTTCCTGGCTTCAATAACTGGGATGTTGTGCTGATATCACAAAACAGCATGTAGGAAACTCAATGACTAACTTTTTTTTTAAACTACTTTATTTGATTTTACTTTCTGAGACAGGTTCTCACTCCGCCCGAGGCTGGAGTGTACTGGCCTGATTACTGATTATGGCTTATTGCAGCCTTGATCTCCTGGGCTCAGGTAATTCTCCCATCTCAACCTCCCAAGTAGCTGGGACTACAGGTGTGCATCATTGCCCTCTAGCCTGGGCGACAGAGTGAGACTCTTGTCTCCAAAAAAATAAATAAATAAATAATAAAAAATAAAAATAAAGCAACAACATATCTTTTCTTTTTAAGAATTTTGACACCCAAATACCTTAACATTCATTTTAACTAATCCAGAGGCAACCTGTGCACACAAATGAAGGAAACAGATTATGCTCAAGTGGCCTGGCTTGAAAATTGACTCCATGATGTAAACACGCCAGCAGTGCTGTAAACTCTTCTGAAGATAAATTATTAGATGAACACCCAATAGGGAAGCCAAAATAAGAAATGTTGATAAAATAAGAAAGTATCAGAATGAACCATAAATCCAGAAGAAAGAGCCCATCTTCACCATCAGTTCCCCCAATCCAGACTATTCCACACCCCTCCCAGCCACCCCAGAGCCTCTCTAGCTCTGGCTCCTGTGTAAGGGAAGGAACTGGGGGTGGGATGCCATGATAAGTCCCTTTTTCCTATCTTTTACCATCTCCAATGTTCTTGAGTGCCTCTTCAGCTTCCTGGGAATGTAAGCCCTGCATTTACAAGGTCAAAAGACCAAGGAACATTTTCCAAAAATTAGATTACAAATTGAAGAAAGAAAAGTGTTATTTGTTTTTAATATTCTCTTCTTAGATTCAGTTTGAGTGTCTCTCTCTCTTCCATTTCTCCCTCTCCTTCTTTCATTCTCTTGCTCTTTTTCTCTCCCTCCCTTCTTTTCCCTCTATCCCGCTCCTTCCCCTCCCCTCTCCACTTCACCACACACAGAAACCCCTTTTCAAAGGGGCTTTTTTCCAACTCAGTGAAGTAAAGTCTTTGCCCCTTTGTGGGGAAGGCTCATTAACATTCCCACAGCAGCATCTCTTCAAGGATTTTACTTTTGTAACTCTGTGGGGAGGTCAAGAGGCCACAGTGGAGAGGTAAAAGGAAAAAAAATGGTAAACTGGGGAGGGCGGAAGAAAGAAGAGGAGGGGAAAGAGTCCTTCCTTTCACAATAAGACCCACAAGAAGGAGGGGGGAAATTGGAAAGATGAAGACAGCCAAGGTTCAGGAAAAAAGACAAATGTGGACCCTGAAATCTGCTCCCTTGGAGATTTCAGAATCCTGAGAAAAGCAGAAAGCTATTTTCCTTCTCCCCATTCCTTTCCTGGAAGGAAATAAATGATGGAAACAGTGAGCAGAGAGAATGACAGGACCCAGTCTATTCCATGAAGGAATTAGAAGCTTTCCTAGGCTCAG
Source organism: Cheracebus regulus (assembly GCA_963574635.1). Classification (NCBI taxonomy): domain Eukaryota; kingdom Metazoa; phylum Chordata; class Mammalia; order Primates; family Pitheciidae; genus Cheracebus; species Cheracebus regulus. Next base: position 52,035 of record CAUYQU010030661.1, read on the forward strand.
TGCCCCCATTTCTCTTACAATGGTCTAGTAATAAATAATGGCACCTGTCTACCCCAGGGAAATTAACAGGATGAATTAGACAGTATCACCAACAAGAGTTCCAAGGGTAGACTTGAGAAAGCCACCCAGGGCCCTGACACCAAAGGATTGGAAAAATAATGGAGATTCAGTGACTTCCAAAGCAAAGATGACAGCATTTTCCAAAACTCTTCAGATGTAATGTGAATAACTGAGGATACCTGCCTAAGTTATCACCAGCAGCCCCCTGCCATCTGCTGTCTTTTTTCCTTTCTTAGTATTGCCACACTAGCCTGGAATTATGTAAGGGAAGAAATGCATAAACCTTCAAATTTGCACCCAAACCTGTGAGTGAGCTTTATTTTGCTTTTCTCTGAAGATACAGCTATCAGAGATTTATATCACTAACCTTAAAAGGGGAAAATACTTCCCACTTTTCCAGCTGTTGGTGTTTCAGATGCTATCTCAGCCAGAAGAGTAAAAGGGAAATAACGCTAAAAGAAAGGGGCCCAGGCATTATAACGAGAAGATAAGGTATATCCGGGGTATTCTATGCCTAGTAAGTACTCAATTTAAGTAGGAACATCACAGCCAGAAGTTAAAGAAAAATAAATGAATCACCTTCAGTGTGCAGGCCAAGCAGGAGATACCTGGTTGTTTGCCAAACGATGTATTGTGGAGATAGAGGAATTTTTTTTTTTTTTTTTAGACAGAATCTCGCTCTGTCTCCCAGGCTGGAGTGCAGTGATGCAATCTTGGCTCACTGAAACCTCTACCTCATGGGTTCAAGTGATTCTCCTGTTTCAGCCTCCAGAGTAGTTGGAGTTGGGATTACAGGTACCCACCACGCCCAGGTAATTTTTGTATTTTTAGTGAAGACGGGTTTCGCCATATTGGTCAGGCTGATGGCAAACTGCTGACCTCAGGTGGTCTGCCCATGTGGGCCTCCCAAAGTGCTGGGATTACAGTCATGAGCCCCTGCACCTGGCCCAAGGTGGAGGAATTCTTAAAGGTCTGACCTCATCTCTACAAGGCAATTCTTTACACAAAATTCTTGACAATTATCTTCAGCCTCTGTGTGAACACATTACAGAGAGATCAAAAATTCACTAGGAGTCCATCACACTGTTAGAAAGCTCCTTTATAGTGAGCAGAAAGTTCCTCCTTTTAGCATCCACCCTGGGGTAGTACAGGATTCATCTAAGTCGTATTCTCAGAGGCATCCCTTCAACCTTAAGAATTGCAGAGGATTGGGAGAGACAGAAAGGCCCTGGCCTTCTGGGTATTTTATTTATTTATTTTTGAGACAGAGTCTCATTCTGTCGCCCAGGCTGGAGTGCAGTGGCTCCATCTTGGCTCACTGCAACCTCCACCTCCCGGGTTCAAGTGATCCTCCTTCCTCAGCCTCCCAAAGCAGCTGGGATTATAGGAGCTCACCACAGTGCCCAGCTAATTTTTTTGTATTTTTAGTTGAGATGGGGTTTCACCATGTTAGCCAGGCTGGTCTTGAACTCCTGACCTCAGGTGATCTACCCACCTTGGCCTTCCAAAGTCCTGGGATTACAGGTGGGAGCCACCATGCCCGGCCTAATTTTTCTATTTTTAGCAAAGACAGACTTTGACCACGTTGGCCAGAATGGTCTCCATCTCTTGACCTCGTCATCTGCCTGGCTTGGCCTCCCAAAGTGCTGGGATTGCAAGAATGAGCCACTGAGCCTGGTCCTGTCTATTTTAAATGAGATTCCTTGAGATCAATCACTTTTTTTTCATGAAAGCAGTTTGGGGGCATATTGTGTCTTTTCTGATATAGAGGAAACAATGTTAGACTACTGTCAGATGCACCTGGATTCCAGGCCTGAGTCTGATACATCACAGCTGTGCAACTTTGGAGAGGTTACTTAACTTCACTGGGCTTTTTGATTCATCTTAAAGGGGATCAGCTATAAATAGTAGTAAAGCCTACTGTGCTTATCTCAGAGTTGTAATATTCAAAACACGTCACAAATGAAAATATTCTATAAATTATAAAGAGCTATACATATATTACTCATAATCAGGATACATCAGAAGGTTATTTCAGTTTATATCCCAGAAGCAGCCACATTATCAAACAGAAGGGCATAGAAATATGACAGAACCAAAAAGCACAGTGCAGATCTTGCAGAAGAATTAGAAAAACAAGCCAGGGACAGTGTCTGAACAGACAGCATAGGGAGAGGCCCAGGGCCCTTGCAGGGAGGAGAGGGTTAAATCCTTTCCTCTGCAGTACAAAAGAAAAGAGTGTGCGGAAAGATTAGGATTTTTGCTTTTACAATGGGAGCTGCAGAAGCGTAGGGAAGAAGCTGAAGAAAAAAAGGGGGCGTCTCCCCTTTAAAGACTTGCAAAGATTGAGAGAGAAAGAGAGAGAGAGTCAAGAACAGAATCAGAGAGAGAGAGTCTGTCTGTCTCTGGGAAAGGAGAACATCTCTGCTTCACAGTGATTTGCACTGGGGGAGAGGCATCAATTGGCTTCGGACCCAAAGGGGAGACGAGACCAGGTCGCCCCGGTTAAGACTAAGTGAGCGTGCCCCTCCCTCTCCCAACTCTCTCTTCCCGGGAATGTCTCGGCGAAAGCAGCGGAAACCCCAACAGTTAATCTCGGACTGCGAAGGTCCCAGCGCGTCTGAGAACGGTGGGTGCCTGGAGAGGGGTGGGGGGCCCCTGAGTCCAAGCCTGTGTGGGTCAGGCCAGGGCAAGGGGAGGGCACTCGGGCCATGGGCGAAACCAGGCGGGGGCGGACTTGGTCACTGGGGGGTTGAAGGAGTTGAGATGCAGGGAGCAAAGAGATGACCTGCGCTGGGGAGAAGCCGCGCTTGTTACTCGGGATTGATTCTGTTTGTGTTTTCCTTGTTTTTCTCTGGATGAAATGGAGTTTTCAAACTGGCTCTGTCTCCCCACCCAAGAGTTTTCTCCTCAGGTCTCCCTTTGCTCACTGGTCTTTGTGCCGTTGCTAAGTAACGTCCTCAGACCTGAAGACCGTCTCTTAGGGGTGGGATTTTCCCCCCTTTTCTTTCTGGAGAGTTGGGTTGCAAGAGAATGAATTGGACAAACGTGAAGGCTCCCCTGAGGGAGAGGAGAGAAAAGTTTCTCATTGTTGGGCTGAACTGAGAGCCGATCAGAACTCCCAGAGGGAGAGAGCTAATGTCGGTCAGAATGCAGCCTGGTTTGGGGTGTGTATGCGTGTCACCTGGAGGAGAGCTGAAGGATAGGTCTGGATGAGGGGCTTAGGTTTGTGCTTAAAGGAAGGCAAAGCAAACAAAAAAAGCGCAAGGGAACACACCTGTTACTACATGCATATTATTTTACCAGAATATCGTGTTTTTGAAGCAACAGGTATCTCTTATGAGGGGAAAAATATTGCTTTTTTTTTTTTTTTTTTAGACAGAGTTTTGCTCTTGTTTCCCAGGCTGGAATGCAATGGCATGATGATCTCGGCTCACTGCAACCTCCACCTCCCCGGCTCAAGCGATTCTCCTACCTCAGCCTCTTGAGTAGCGGGGATTACAGGCACCCACAACTATTCCCGGCTAATTTTTGTATTTTTAGTAGAGATGGGGTTTCACCATGTTGGCCAGACTGGTCTCGAACTCCTGACCTCAGGTGATCTGCCCGCCTCAGCCTCCGAAAGTGCTGAGATTACAAGCGTGAGTCACCACACTCGGCCCCTGAATGTATTCTTATAACATTCCATTAAGTGACAGGCAGACAGTAGAGCAGCAGGCAGGGAATTGAAGAGTGAAATTGTCCAGAGTGTGAGAAACAGAGGCAAAATCAGGGCAAAAACTTAAATTTTGTAATGCTCAGGGCTGGTGGTGCTCACTCCACTAAACCGGGTTTGAAAAACTTGCTGGATTGTGAGTATATCTGAGCTAGGGTGTGGGAATCTATATATTTTGCAAGCGTCCAGGTAATTTTTAGGATCAAAGAAGTTTTGGACATACTTGTCAGTCATATGGCTCCATATGTGCACACTGAAAGTCCTGGCTCCAGAGAGGCAACTCTGTAGCATTCAGTTGATACACCCAACAATATAGTATAGAATTAAGCACAAGCGTTCTGAAACCAGACTTCCCAGACAAATCCCAGCTCCACCACTTGGTTAGCTGTGTGACCATGGCTGGCTTATTTTGCCTCTCTATGCTTCAGTTTCCTCATCTGAAGTAAAGCAGAGATGTGTATACTAGCCATCTCATTAGGTTGTTGTGAAAATCTAAATGAGTTAATATATGTAAAACTCTTGGAAAAATACCTAGCATAAATAAGTGCTTAATACGTGTAGTAAAGTACCTAGCATAAATAAGTGTTTAATATCTGTAAATATTATTATCATCATATGTGAATGCAGTGGCACTTCCTGCAAGTGCTGTAATATGAGCAAAACTCAGGAACTGCTTGGCAAATGTCAGCATTTCTTTATGAGACATGTGCCATGAAAAGCTCTAAGGTAGTGTATTGGTGGCAATTAAAATTAATTATAGATTAAACTTACCTTTCCACCTGTTAGCAAACAAAAACAAAAACCTGAGGTCAAATCAGTGCTCCAAGTGCTATGAAATAACCTTAACAGACATATTATGTTTTGGGCAGAACACATCCTCCCCAAATCACTGCTTTTCTGGGATCCTACTGTGCCCATATTTAGAGGTTCTGTGGTGATGGCATCCTTCCCTCCTGAGACACATTAACCCTTCTTAATGCTGCTGTAGGCCGGATGTTTCCTACTTGTGCTCTACAGGAGACTTCCCCTAGAGCCTCAACTGTTTTCCAGAGCAGCCTCACAGTTCTGCTCCCCTGCTGGTTTGACTGTGGATGTTTACTGAACACCCCTCCAAGCCCCCAAGAAGCACCCTCTCCTCTTCTTCGTACTTCTCCCATCTGCTCACCCATTCCCCATACCACAGCTGAGGAAAAATATTCTGTTAGGGAGTCAGAAGCTATCTTTAACAGCTGTCCTGAATGGATTTTCAAGCCCTTTAAGATATAGCTCTTACTTGGGGGCAAGGTAATGCTGCTACAAAGCCATCCCCATAGAAACAAGAAAGGGCATCAACTAATTTTTGATGAAAATTTGCCTTTGAGCAATGAAAGGCAGAAACAAATGTAAGGAGCAAGAAAGCAGTAGTACCCTCTGTTAAGATCTATCTTAAGAAAGCCTAAGGGTTCTCTCATCAGAATTCCCCTGGAATGAAAGATCCAAGGCTACTTACGATTTGGATGTCATTAGACCTCATCTGCAAGATGAGGTGGCTCTATTTGATTATATCTAAAATTCTTTCTTGATCTTACAAGCTTACAATATATAAATTTCACATTTCCTGCTTTTTTGCTTGTTTTTTGTTTGTTTTTTGAGACGGAGTCTCGCTCTATCAGGCTGGAATGCAGTGGCAGGATCTTGGCTCACTGCAACTTCCACCTCCAAGGTTCAAGTGATTCTCCTGTCTCAGCCTCCCGAGTAGCTGGGAATACAGGCACCTGCCACCATGCCTGTCTAATTTTTTTTTGTATTTTTAGTAGAGACGGGGTTTCGCTGTGTTGACCAGGATGGTCTCAATCTCCTGACCTTGCAATCTGGCTGGCCTGGCCTCCTGAAGTGCTGGGATTACAGGCGTGAGCCACCGAGCCGGGCGCTTTTTTTCTTTTAAATTAATAAATTTTCTTCATCATGAATGGGGCAGCATCCATTCTGCAAAACAGAACAAGAGCTCTCCTTTCCCCTAATCTTTTGTAGACAGGGTTTCTATTCACTTATGTGATATTCAGGCAACTGACTTCCTTCTATCCCAGGGCATGCCCCACAGTTAGGTAGGAAGGGCTCTTATTTAGGAGCACACTGTGTCCTTTGGTGCACCTGTGAAATTATAGATATCATCATGAGTATCAGCAGACATTTATTTAGTAGTCTAGGGTGCCAGTAATGTTTTCGGGAGTCTTTTGCCTTCTTTGAAGCAGTATGTACTATATACAACAAGCAAATGCTGAGCCTTTGTTACACATTTTAAAAGCCTAATTTCTGCAGTGACTTAAGACATCACCAAGAAACAGTCTGAGAAATCTGTTTTCTAGCCATTTTTGCTCAGCTTTCCTGACCAGAACATCAAAACCTAACAGAATAGTTGCATGTACGTGATGGGCAGGAGATACTCTATTTACTTAAAAACTCTGAAGAGGAAAAAAAAAATTTCTCTCCCCTACAGAGTCTAGAAATCTGGATTAGAGAACATAAGGGATGTGACTGAGGAAAAATGCAAACCAATACATCTGGGAAATAAAGGAAACGATCAGAAACCCAGATATTTAGTGAGAAGGAGAAACCAGGACAGCAGCCAAACAGATCTACAGGGAGAGAGGGGAGTACTTTAGACAGAAGTTGGCAGACAGCAAAAACAGCAAGAGGGAAAAGAAGGCAAAGGTAGAGTTTGGGGGGCTCTGTTTACATTTTGGAAGTAGAGAGCCTCATCTCTCAGGTTATTGATCCCTGGGCCACTCAACCCTACGTATCCCCCAGATCAGAAAAAACACATTTTGGAAGAGAGAGTTGTCTCAGGCCTGGTGTAACAGAGCACTAGATAAAGAAACAGAAAACTTGGTTTTCAATTCAGTGTGGACCTTGAAGCTATGTGACCTTGGGCACATGTGACCTTCCTTTTCCCAGGACTTCATTCAGCTTTTGACATTCCAGTAATAACTAACTCTCATCGCCAATATTTTTGGAACAATCAGGTACTGTGCTAGGCCCTTTTTGTATTTCTTCTTTTTCCTCCCAACTCCCTTATTATTACATTAATAATAAAACAAACATTTTGGGTTGGGTGCAGTGGCTCATGCCTGTAATCCCAGCACTTTGGGAGGTCGAGGTGGGCAGATCACTTGAGGGGAGTTCAAGAACAGCCTGGCCAATATGGTGAAACCCCGTCTCTACTAAAAATATTTTAAAAAATTAGCCAGGTGTGGTGGCACACCCCTGTAGTCCCAGCTACTTGGGAGGCTGAGGCAATAGAATCTCTTGAACCTGGAAAGTGGAGGTTGCAGTGAGCCGAGATCACACCATTGCACTCCAGCCTGGGTGACAGAGCAAGACTCCATCTCAAAAAAAAAATTTTTTTTTTTTGAGACTTGGTTTTTGTTTTTGTTTTCTTTTTTGAGACCAAGTCTCACTGAGTTGCTCAGGCTGGAATGCAGTGGCGCATCTCGGCTCACTGCAACCTCCACCTCCCAGGTTCAATAGATTCTCCTGCCTCTACCTCCTGAGCAGCTGTGATTACAGGCACACGCCACCACACCTGGCTAATTTTTTTCTATCGTAGTAAAATATAGGTAATAAAATTTACAATTTTAACCTTTTTTTTTTTTTTTTTTTTTTTTTTTTGAGACAGAGTCTTGCTCTGTCACCCAAGCTAGAGTGCAGTGGCAGGATCTCAGCTCACTGCAACCTCCACCTCCCAGGTTCAAGCAATTCTCTTGCCTCAGCCTCCCGAGTAGCTGGGACTACAGGTGCCTGGCACCACATCCAGCTAATTTTTTATATTTTTAGTAGAATGGGGTTTCACCATGTTAGCCTGGATGGTCTCGATCTACTGACCTCGTGATCTGCCCACCTACACTCCCCAAAAGTGCTGGAATTACAGGCATGAGCCACCACACCTGGCCCATTTTAACCATTTTTAAGTATGCAATTCAGTGGCATTAAGTACATTCACTATGTAACCATTACCACTATCTATTTCAAGAACTTTTTCATCATCAAACAGAAACTCTGTAACCGTTTAACAATAAATCCCCATTCTCCCATTTCCTCAGCCCTGTTAGCCTCTATTCTGCTTTCTGTCTCTAGGAACTTACCAATTTTCCTTTTCTGGGGGGGTGGGGGTGGGGGGCGGAGTCTCATTCTGTCACCAGGCCAGAGTGCAGTGGCGCAACCTTGGCTCACTGCAACCTCCGCCTCCTGGGTTCAAATGATTCTCCGGCCTCAGCCTCCTGAGTAGCTGGGACTGCAAGGGCACACCACCACACCCTGCTAATTTTTTGTATTTTTAGTAGAAACAGAGTTTCACCATGTCTTCATCTCATGGCCTTGTGGTCCACCCACCTCAACCTCCCAAAGTGCTAGGATTACAAGTGTGCACCACCTTGCCCAGCCTAAACTTACCAATTTTCTTATTAATGGATTCATATAATATTTGGGTACCTCATACTAATGGAATCATACAATATTTGTCCTTTTGTGTTTGATTTATTGCACTTAGTATGTTTTCTTTTTCCCTCTCTCAATTAAAATCAAATTGGTCTGAAAGCATAACATTTTCAAAGTTCACTCATGTTGCAGCATGTATCAGAATTTCCTTCCTTTTTATGGCAGTACCTTCATTTTAAATAAATCAGCCCAGTGCAGTAGCTCACGCCTGTAATCCCAGCACTTTGGGAGGCTGAGGTGGGCAGATCACTGGAAGTCAGGAGTTCAAGACCAGCCTGGCCAACAAGGTAAAATCTTGTCTCTACTAGAAATACAAAAATTAGCTGGGCATGGTGGTGCACACCTATAATCCCAGCTACTTGGGAGGCTGAGGCAGGAGAATCGCTTGAACCCAGGAGGCGCAGGTTGCAGTGAGCTGAGATTGTGCTACTGCACTCCAGCCTGGGCAACAGAGCAAGACTCCATCTCAAAAAAAAAAAAAAAAGAGCCGGGCGCGGTGGCTCACGCCTGTAATCCTAGCACTTTGGGAGGCCGAGGTGGGTGGATCACCTGAGGTCAGAAGTTCAATACCAGCCTGGCCATCATGGTGAAACCCCATCTTAAAAAAAAAAAAAAAAAAGAGAGAGAAATGAAACTCTTGGAGAGATTAATAAATTTCCCAAAATACAAAGATTAGAATGTTCTAGAGCTAGGACTTTAACTCAGGTGTGAATCATTGTGCACAATGACAATGAGAGAGTCAGATCTCTAAAGTCTCAGCTCCAAAATGGTATGAATTCTGTGTTAGGTGTTGAGTCCTTTGATGTCAAAGAAATTTTTATTAAAAGAGTTTTCTTATGTTTGATCTAAGATATTCCTGTTCTGGAAACAAATATATTTTTCTCAGCACTAGGTATACAAATTATTGTTCCTGTTAGTCTACTATGTTACACAGGCCATATATACATTAGCAGGTCTGCATAGCAAAGGATTATTATGTGTCTACATTTAGGAGAGAGGAGTAAGGAGGAGAAGATGAGATATTTCTCTAAGAAGTAGTCAGTAGCAATAGTTACAGAATCAATTCATAATTATGGAAGCTACCAATAAGCATTGTTCAGTGTTAATAATAAGTAAGTGGGCTAAGTGCAGTGGCTTACATCTGTAATCCCAGCACTTTGTGGGGATAAGGCAGGAGGATCCTTTGAACCCAAGTATCCCAGACAGCCTGGGCAACAAAGTGAGACCCCATCTCTACAAAAAACATTTTTTTTAATTAGCTGGGCATGATTATGCATGCCTGTAGTTTCAGCTACTTAAGAGGCTGAGGTGGGAGGATCACCTAAGCCTGGGATGTTGAGTCTGCAATGAGCTATGATTGTGCCACTGTACTCCAGCCTGGGCAACAGAGTGAGACTTTCTCCAAAAAAAAAAAAAAAAAAGGGTAAGTTAGTCCAGGCAGGTGCTTACATAATGTGCTTTGTTTCCTTAATGGGTGGATGATGCTTGAACTCTGTAGAACAAAACCTTTCACCTTACAATTAAAAATATGGTTCAAATATTAATTAAAAAAGAAAAAAATATATGCTTCAAGGTACCCGTATCTGGGAAAGAAATGCAGTCACTTAAATTTACAGTGAGATGCCGGGCACAGTGGCTCACGCCTGTAATCCCAGCACTTTGGGAGGCCAAGGCGGGTGCAGATCACTTGAGGTTGGGAGTTCAAGACCACACTGGCCAATATGATGAAACCCTGTTTCTACAAAAAATACAAAAAAAATAGCTGGGTGTGGTGGATCCTGCCTGTAGTCCCAGCTACTTGGGCCGCTGAGGCAGGAGAATCACTTGAACCTGGGAGGTGGAGGTTGCAGTGATCTGAGATCATGCCACTGCACTCCAGCCTGGGTGACAGAGCAAGACTCTGTCTCAAAAAAAAATAAAATAATAAAATAAATAAATAAATAAACCCTTATAGTATGGTGTAAATTATACCAATTTCTATTCATGAAAGCAGATTTTTCACTGGGAAAGGATACAAGGAAGCTAATGTGTGGTTGTGGGCACTGTAGGGAGGGAACCTGATGGGAGGATTTAGCATTGAGAGTTCATTTTGTCTGTGTCCCAATTGTGGCCAAGTTTAGCTCAGATAAGATTTGTGAAGAGCAGGGTGGAAGGTGTGATGGAAAGGGCAGTCCAGTCCTCTGATACTGTGGGTCTCATCATTGTGTCACCATCTTTGTGTTTTCATTGGAATCACCTGAGGAGCTTTATAAAACTAATGCCTGTATCCTATCCTCAGGGATTTAAGTTTGGTTGGTTGGTTTATTCTGTAGAGATGGGGGTCTCACTATGTTATGCCGGCTGGTCTCAAACTCCTGGCCTCAAGGGATCCTTCTGCCTTGGCCTCCAAAAATACTAGAATTATAGGCACAAGCTACCTACTGGGCCTAAACATTATTTTCTCTCTCTCTCTTTTTTTTTTGTTTTTTGTTTTTTGAGATAGGATCTCAAACCCTTGAATTCAAGTGATCCTCCAAACTCAGCCTCCAGAGTAGCTGGGACTATAAGGCACAGGCCACTCTACCTAAACATAAAAATTTAAAAAACTCTCTCCCAGTAATCCTAATGGGCAGCAAAATTTGAGAACCACTGTTCAAATGTATCACCCTGCTACATACAATCACCTATTTTTCTCTTTGTTCTCCTCAACAGTTGTCTCTCAAGCCTAAAGCAGCAATTTGATGGGATGTTAGCTTTAGAGAGGAAGCCACCTGGTTTCCTTTTTCTTTGTCATTTCAGCTCTCTGTAAGTTTAAACAAGCTTGTCCAGGTCTTAGTTCCATATCCACCCTGGACTTTGCATGTAACTGGGGATAGCTTACCCCACCTTATCTGCTATCTAGGGACACCATTACCAGTTTAGTTTATTCCTGCATTTGTGACTTCATTCATGTTTATGTAAGAATCCTGCTTCCCTTTTCAGGATAGGCAGTGAGTGCAAAGTGCTGAGAAATAGAGGGTTCCTCTTACAGGTGGCTGTTGATCCAGTCACCTTTCACCAGGGACTAAATTTACCTTAAAGAAGAGCTTAGATCAAATTACGCATCAGAAAGCACATTTCATTAAAGAGCAAGAAAGGGGACAGTGTTTCCCAGGAGAAGATGAAAAGAAAAGGATTTCTTTTCTTGTCAGAAGACTTGACAAAACAGCAACTGGATATCAAATGTTCAATGCTAATTAACAAATGCTCAGTAGAAAGCCTCCATCTGATTCCCTCTCCCTGACTAAGGCCAGGGAGCAAATGGCAGGTAGAAGCCACACAGGGCCCTTTCTTTAGCATTAGGGAAACCATACATTGTTGATATGCTTGAGAAAGCATTGGACAGGAGTCAAAATTCTGAATGCTTGCTTCACTGAATTACTGTGTGAACTTGGAAAAGTCACTTAACCTCTCCAAGCTTCAATTTCCTTACCTGTAAAAATAAAACACATTGCACAAAACTGTGACTTGCCATAAACTGAAATAGAACTCCCCTCCCTCATTTGTAAGGTCAGGCCTGGAAGCACAGAACCCATTCATTTCACAGTCATGACACACAATGCTAAGAGCCTTATTATCTGAAGTTTCAAAACACAATTCAGTAAAATGTTATAAATTTAAAAACACAGGCAAATTTTTTGTTGAAAAGTAGATGTTACTAATATTTTAAATAGGTTGTTTCAGCTCCCACCCCCCACAAAAAAAGACCTCCTACCTTTGAAATGTGCCGCTGATATTAGCCAATATGTTACCTCAGAAATTAATAAGATTAACAAGCAACATGGAAAACAGATGTAATTTTAGTATATGTGTATTTAAGGTTACCTTGATTATTTTACTACTGACAATGTAAATTCTCCAACTGATAAAATTCAGGACTCCTCAAACTTTAAAAGTCTCACATGTGGCCGGGTGCAGTGGCTCACACCTTTAATCCCTGCACTTTGGGAGGCTGAGGCAGGAGAATCGCTTGAACCCGGAAGGTGGAGGTGAGAGTTAGCAGAGACCACGCCATTGCACTCCAGTCTGGGTGACAGTGAGACTTCGTCTCAAAAAACATGTACATATTAATTTTTTTAGACTTTTTTTTAAAAAGAGATGAAGCCTCACTATGTTTCTGAAGCTGGAGGACAGAGGTTCTTTACAGGTGTGATCATAGCTCACTGCAGCCTCAAACTCCTGGACTGAAGCAATTCTCCTGCCTCAGCCTCCCAAGTAGCTAGACTACAGGTGTGCACCAGCATACCTGGTTTACACATTAATATTGTCAAATTTTTCAATCTTTTGTCCCCACAATATTTTTCTGAGTAAGATAGTGCAGCTACAACATTACCACTTTATGAAGGGGGAAATGGTGGTATATGATGGTGTGACCGACCACCGTGTCTCAATTTATCAGCGAGGCAAGAATAGAACTGGGATTAGAACAATTTAGGTTTACTGATGCCCAGGGAAACCACAAAACCAAAGACTTGTGGTCACTTCCTGCATGTAAGAGAAAAAGAAAGTATTTTAGGAAGTGGGAAGCGCTTTAAGACTCATTTCAAGGTAAAAAGAGAATGCAGAATACCTGGTCCAGGAAGCATTTTATCCTTACTTATCCTGTCTGAATAAGAAGCGGCTTCTGTGATGGTGAGCAGGTGTTAGCTATTTCTAAGCATTCAAACCAGGCTGGGGCCGAAAGGGCTTTAGACACGGAGGGCTGCCTGGAAGCTCCTACCGCATTGTTTCAAGAGGGCTCCCCTCCCCCCAGGTTAGAGCTGGGTGGGCCTCCGTAGGCCTCGGCTGACTAGAGTCTCCCTAAACCCACTGTCTTTAATAGTGACCGTGTGAGGAATGTTGCAAGAGGAGAATAGAGGAGGAAGAGGGCAGGAAAGAGGGTACCATATCGGTGATGGCTTATTAAACAAGCATGGACTCTATAAATTAGGTGTTGTGTATGCCGGGCGATCTGCGGAGTAGCCTGCATTCAGCTATTATTCCGGGGTAGGAGGGGCGGGGAGTGAAGGGGCTCAGTGTTCCGCAGAGTCCTGAAATGACTTCCCTGGAAATTCTACCTTGCAGCCGCCCACCCTGAGAAACTTCTTTTGTGGAGAGGAAGGGGGGTAGGGTGCGAATAGAAGTGAGAAAGACGGGACAAAACTTGGAGTATTTTGGGGTGTGTGTGCTGGTGAAGAGTGGGTGTTCTGAGCTCCCCCTTTTCCTCTGGCCCTCAGATCTCTGAGGAGATCACACAACCCTCTCTGGAATCCACGTTTTCCAAGCTCAGCGGATCCTTTATCCAAAGAAAAATAAGAGAAGCCTATCGCCTTGCTCTATTGAGCAGGGCTACGTTTCCCACTGTGCCCCTAGAGCTTAGGAGGCGAGGGCGGGGAGAGGAGGGTAGGCCTGGGCAAAGGCATCTGCAGATGGGGGGAGCTGGCCAGGGACGGGGAAAGGTGGACCCCCGCAGTGCTTCACAGCACCTGTCACTGCGCCTCCGGAAGCTCTCCCGAGCTCTGGCCTCCCGCCCCCATGCCCCCGCTTGCGCTCCCCTCTCCCGCCTCCTCTAGCTCCCGCCTCCCTCCCCAGCAGCTCCTCCCCATAAACTCCCCTCCCCAGCAGCTCCTCCCAGATCTCCCCTCTCCCCGCTTTCTCGCTCCAGCTCCTCCCCGCCTCCTCGCTCCCCTCCCCCTCCGCCGCTGCTCCCTGCCCCCGCTGTCGCCGCCGATCTCTGTCTCCGCAGTCTGGGCCGCTGGCTGCAGACGCTGCCGCAGACCCAGCGGCCATCGCCGCCTCCCTCAATCCCAGTATCCATTGTCTCCCACCCCACCTGGCCCTCCACTTCCCCCACAACCATGGCGCACGAATCCGGGAGGAGCTCCCGTCTTGGGGTGCCCTGCGGGGAGCCGGCAGAGCTCGGAGGTGCGGTAGGGCCGGGCCGGGCTGGGGTGGGGGCGGAGGGGATGCACACGGCGGTGAAGACTTTCGGTGGGCGGGAGAAAATGCATGATTCTTTGCATAGGCCCCTGTCCTCACACCTATTCCTTCAACTCTGCTGGTGCCCCGGGAAAGGGAGGGTGACTGAGGAGGGGAGTAGCATGTGCGTGCCTCTCTCCTCTGCCCCCCCCCCCCCCAACCCTGCCCCATGCCGGGTTGTCTCCTGTCCACACTGATCAGGCCTGAGCTCTAGCCTTCATGGCCTGATGGTGAGCTCATCTCCCCACCCCCAACTAGCAGTTACTGGGCTCCTTGTTAATTAGAGCTAGGCATACCCAACCCAACTGCGCCACCCACGCTCTCTCTCCTTGTCTTCTCCCCAGGTGATGCTAGCGAGGAGGATCACCCCCAAGTCTGTGCCAAGTGCTGCGCACAATTCACTGACCCAACTGAATTCCTCGCCCACCAGAACGCATGTTCTACTGACCCTCCTGTAATGGTGATAATTGGGGGCCAGGAGAACCCCAACAGCTCTTCGGCCTCCTCTGAACCCCGGTCTGAGGGTCACAATAATCCTCAGGTCATGGACACAGAGCATAGCAACCCCCCAGATTCTGGGTCCTCCATACCCACGGATCCCACCTGGGGCCCAGAGAGGAGAGGACAGGAGTCTTCGGGGCATTTCCTGGTCGCTGCCACAGGTACAGCGGCTGGGGGAGGCGGGGGCCTGATCTTGGCCAGTCCCAAGCTGGGAGCAACCCCATTACCTCCAGAATCGACCCCTGCACCCCCTCCTCCACCACCACCCCCTCCACCCCCAGGTGTAGGCAGTGGCCACTTGAACATCCCCCTGATCCTGGAAGAGCTACGGGTGCTGCAGCAGCGGCAGATCCATCAGATGCAGATGACTGAGCAAATCTGCAGGCAGGTGCTGTTGCTTGGCTCCTTAGGTCAGACGGTGGGTGCCCCTGCCAGTCCCTCAGAGCTACCTGGGACAGGCACTGCCTCTTCCACCAAGCCCGTGCTACCCCTCTTCAGCCCCATCAAGCCTGTCCAAACCAGCAAGACACTGGCATCTTCCTCCACCTCCTCCTCCTCCTCTTCCTCTTCGGGAGCAGAAACACCTAAGCAGGCCTTCTTCCACCTTTACCACCCACTGGGGTCACAGCATCCTTTTTCTGCTGGAGGGGTTGGGCGAAGCCACAAACCCACCCCTGCCCCCTCCCCAGCCTTGCCAGGCAGCACAGATCAGCTGATTGCCTCACCTCATCTGGCATTCCCAAGCACTACGGGACTACTGGCAGCACAGTGTCTTGGGGCAGCCCGAGGCCTTGAGGCCACTGCCTCCCCAGGGCTTCTGAAGCCAAAGAATGGAAGTGGTGAGCTGGGCTATGGAGAAGTGATGGGTCCCTTGGAGAAGCCTGGTGGAAGGCATAAATGCCGCTTCTGTGCCAAAGTATTTGGCAGTGACAGTGCCCTGCAGATCCACCTTCGTTCCCACACGGGTGAGAGGCCCTATAAGTGCAATGTCTGTGGAAACCGCTTTACCACCCGTGGCAACCTCAAAGTGCATTTCCACCGGCATCGTGAGAAGTACCCACACGTGCAGATGAACCCACACCCAGTACCAGAGCACCTAGACTACGTCATCACCAGCAGTGGCTTGCCTTATGGTATGTCCGTGCCACCAGAGAAGGCTGAGGAGGAGGCAGCCACTCCAGGTGGAGGTGTTGAGCGCAAGCCTCTGGTGGCCTCCACCACAGCACTCAGTGCTACAGAGAGCCTGACTCTGCTCTCCACCACTGCAGGCACAGCCACTGCCCCAGGACTCCCTGCTTTCAATAAGTTTGTGCTCATGAAAGCAGTGGAACCCAAGAATAAAGCTGATGAAAACACCCCCCCAGGGAGTGAGGGCTCAGCCATCAGTGGAGTGGCAGAAAGTAGCACAGCCACTCGCATGCAGCTAAGTAAGTTGGTGACTTCACTACCAAGCTGGGCACTACTTACCAACCACTTCAAGTCCACTGGCAGCTTCCCCTTCCCCTATGTGCTAGAGCCCTTGGGGGCCTCACCCTCTGAGACATCAAAGCTGCAGCAACTCGTAGAAAAGATTGACCGACAAGGAGCCGTGGCAGTGACCTCAACTGCCTCTGGAGCCCCCGCCACCTCTGCCCCTGCACCTTCATCCTCAGCCTCTTCTGGACCTAACCAGTGTGTCATCTGTCTCCGGGTGCTTAGCTGTCCTCGGGCCCTACGCCTTCATTATGGCCAACATGGAGGTGAGAGGCCCTTCAAATGCAAAGTGTGTGGCCGAGCCTTCTCCACCAGGGGTAATCTGCGTGCACATTTCGTGGGCCACAAGGCCAGTCCAGCTGCCCGGGCACAGAACTCCTGCCCCATCTGCCAGAAGAAGTTCACCAATGCTGTCACTCTGCAGCAACATGTTCGGATGCACCTGGGAGGCCAGATCCCCAATGGTGGTACTGTACTCCCCGAAGGTGGAGGAGCTGCCCAGGAGAATGGCTCCCAGCAATCTACAGTCTCTGGGGCAGGGAGCTTCCCCCAGCAGCAGTCCCAGCAGCCATCACCAGAAGAGGAGTTGTCTGAGGAGGAGGAAGAGGAGGATGAGGAAGAAGAGGAAGATGTGACTGATGAAGACTCCCTGGCAGGGAGAGGCTCAGAGAGTGGAGGTGAGAAGGCAATATCAGTGAGAGGTGATTCAGAAGAGGCATCTGGGCCAGAGGAGGAGGTGGGGACAGTGTCGGCAGCAGCCACAGCTACGAAGGAGATGGACAGTAATGAGAAAGCTACTCAACCGTCTTCTCTGCCACCACCACCACCACCTGACAGCCTGAATCAGCCTCAGCCAATGGAGCAGGGAAGCCGTGATGTTTCAGGAGGAAAGGAAGAGGGGGGCAAACCAGAAAGAAGCTCAAGCCCAGCATCAGCACTCACCCCAGAAGGGGAAGGCACCAGCGTGACCTTGGTGGAGGAGCTAAGTCTGCAGGAGGCAATGAGAAAGGAGCCAGGAGAGAGCAGCAGCAGAAAGGCCTGCGAAGTATGTGGCCAGGCCTTTCCCTCCCAGACAGCTCTGGAGGAGCATCAGAAGACCCACCCCAAGGAGGGGCCGCTCTTCACTTGTGTTTTCTGCAGGCAGGGATTTCTTGAGCGGGCTACCCTCAAGAAGCATATGCTACTGACACACCACCAGGTACAGCCCTTTGCCCCTCATGGCCCTCAGAATATTGCTGCTCTGTCTTTAGTCCCTGGCTGTTCACCTTCCATCACCTCCCCAGGGCTCTCCTCCTTTTCCCGAAAAGATGACCCCACGATTCCATGAGCCTGTTTTTCTGAACCTGCTCCTCTTTGTCCCACAGAGCAGAAACAGCTTCACAGAAGGACCTTCCAGATTTATGAGCCCTGATTTTGTCTTTTTCTCTAAGTTCTTAACATGATATTGCCCTAGTGGCTTTTCTGTAGTCCCTGAGCTTGGAAATTACTGTGCTTACAAGGGGATGTCCCCCTAAGGAATTTTTCTTCCCTCCTCTTTCTTTGTACCTGAGGATAATAGATTCCCTGCAGCTTTCTCAAGGGGACCCCTCTTCCCCCTCCTCTTTCCCTCTCCCTTTCCCTTTGGCAGGTGCACCGGAGCACCTACAGTTGGAAATTGCAGCCTAGCCCAAAAGGGCCGGCAGCTGTCTCTGGAGGGCCCAGTGCCACTCCTCTGGGGTGACCTTTCTGCTCAGCTGGTGGGTGTGGGTCCCCTATCTTTCTAGAACCAGTACGTGGCATTCCTGTTAAGTTGCCTGCCCATGAAGCCCTGGAATTCCAGCTCCACCTCCACTACCACTCCAAGCCCGGCCCCACGAGTGCTGTTTGGCCTAGGAACTGTGGCTGGGAAGGTGCCTCCAACAATGGGATCCAGGGAGGCCAAGGAGAAGACAGCCCCCCTCCTATTTCAGCCTCCTGCACCCAAGGCAGTGCCTGAGGAGCCCATCATAGACAAGAAGTAGGAAACTGTACATCCTTTCTCCCTCCCCATGCTCCAGAAGGTGCCAGTACTGAAGATGCTCCAGTAATTCGTGACATAACCCTAGGAAGTAGGGAGAAATGAAGGGCGCAGGACAATTTTCCCAGTAAATCCCTTGATAGCCACATTAAGGCAAAGGTGTTGGGTGTGCCAGCACCTCTCCAGCTTCTCATTCATCATGGCCTCTCAAAGCTGGGGGGAAAAAAAAAAAAACAATTTTTTGCCAAGAGGTTTTCCAGAAGATATTTGGGAAATGGGAAGTTAATTCATGTCTTTAAGGAGCATTG
The DNA here is from genome assembly GCA_963574635.1 of Cheracebus regulus. Classification (NCBI taxonomy): domain Eukaryota; kingdom Metazoa; phylum Chordata; class Mammalia; order Primates; family Pitheciidae; genus Cheracebus; species Cheracebus regulus. The sequence continues at coordinate 70,537 of CAUYQU010030661.1, forward strand.
TTGGTCAGCATGGTTGATGAAGTAATGATGCGAGAGTTTAGGAATGTTGCTAAAACAGGGCTTGCTGGCACCTATGTGACTAAGAAAGGTACATGATGTAAGGGAAAGGGCCTCAAATTCTTGTGAATGTGGACATTCTGGGTAATATTCTTTTGGGCTAATAGTGGACATAGTGTGCAGAGGTGTACCAGGGATCATAGGGGATTTCCTAGCACTAGTATGCTTCTAGTTTTAGATAGCTCCCTCCTTTATTCCCTGGCCCCTTGTATTTTCCTTTTCCTCTTTCAAGACCCCTATTCTCCCATTTTGCCTATCTGTAGGCTAGGGCTTGTGTCTTTGCCATTGTCTGGTTCATAGAGTCCCAGACTTTGGGAGACCAGCTCCAGGTGGTGTCCTCCCTGCCTCTCTGTCTTGTAATGAGATGTAGTATTTACTCTTAACATAGGATCATTTGGAACAGGAGTTCTGAGGAGGAGAGAGCGAGAGTTTTGCGATTGACTGACTTGAACGATGGCTTCTCCTCAAGCTATAGGCTCCAGAGCTTCCTAACATAGTAAAATGTCAAGAACAGACAGGGGAGATATTAGTGTCTTTCCCTCTCTCATTAAAGGTGTTTTAACCAAATATTTATGTGTTTCTCCTTATTTCATGATTATATAGCCAGCTGGGGTGTGATATGGGCATTCCCCAACATTGAGATTCCCTTCCCACCTACATCTCCTGCCAAAGCTGAACATATGGTGTTGAAATCTTTACTTTATTCAGCCTTGTCCTAAGACAACCTTCAGTTAATGTAGCTTCCCTGTGGAAATTGTTCCCTGTGGAGTTGGTACTCCCAAAAGGTAGGCATTTGCCCACTGTGTACAGTCATTGTCTAGATTTTCTCTACTGAGAACCTTCCATCACTAGGCTTTTGTGTGGGCTTTGTTTGGAGGTTGGAAACTTTCAGTCTTTCTCAAACCACAGATCAGCCTTCTGACATCAGTGAATCTGTAGAACCAAAGTGAATTAAACTTTATGATCTTTGAGTTCTGATGTCATAATCAGAAAGAAAAAAAGATGTAATTCAACCCTAAAAATTTCTACCCAGACAAAGGAGGATTCTTAGCATTAAGAATGCAGAGGAAGCATATAGGGGTGGGGATAAATAAAACATGTATTAATTTTTTTTTTTTTTTTGTGCCAGTCACAGTGGCTCACGCCTGTAATCTCAACATTTTGGGAGGTCTAGGCAGGCAAATGTTTGAGACCAGCGTGGGCAACATGGCAAAACACTGCCTCCACAAAAAATACAAAAATTAGCTGGGTATGGTGGTGTACACCTATGGTCTCCGCTAAACAGGAGTCTGACGTGGGAGAATCACCTGAGTCCAAGGAGCTTGGTTTGTAAGATTATAATATCATTGACTCTTAGTGCTGAAAGGATGGAACTGGTAAAATGATTTGCCCAAAGTCATTCAGTGGCAAAGTTGGATTAAGAGCCCAAGTATAGCCAGGCACGGTGGCTCACATCTGTAATCCCAGCACTTCAGGAAGCCAATCCAGGTGGGATCACTGGAGCCCAAGAGGTCAAGACATGCCTGGACAACAAAGTGAGACCCTGTCTGTGCAAAAAATAATTAGCTGGCTGGGTGAGGTGCCTAGTGCTTGTAATCCCTGCACTTTGGGAGGCCGAGGCAGGCGGAATCACCTGAGGTCAGGAGTTCAAGACCAGCCTGGCCAACATGATGAAATCCCATCTCTACTAAAAATACACAAAATTAGCTGGGTGTGGTAGTGCATGCCTGTAATCCCAGCTATTCAGGAGGCTGAGGCAGGAGAATCGCTTGAACCCGGGAGGCGGAGGTTGCAGTGAGCCAAGATTGTGCCACTGCACTCCGGTCTGGGCAACAAGAACACAACTCTGTCTCAAAAAGATAATAACAATAATAGTAATTAGCAGAGCATGGTGGCAAGCACCTGTAGTCCCGGCTACTCCACTGTAGTTTCATCTACTCGAGGGGCTGAGGTGGGAGATGGAGGCTGCAATGAGCTATAATAGCACCACTGCACTCCAGCCTGGGTGACAGAGTGAGACCCTGTCTCAAAACAAAACAAAACAAAAAACCCAGCTAGGCAGAATTCCAGCCATTGTACTACTTTCACTGATCAGAGATGGCATTTGCTTCCTGCCACATCATTTAAGACTCTGGAGGCTAGGCACGGTGGCTCATGCCTGTAATCCCAGCACTTTGGTAGGCCAATGCAGGTGGATCACAAGGTCAGGAGATTGAGCCAAGCTTGGCTAACACGGTGAAACCCCATCTCTACTACAAATATAAAAAATTAGCTGGGTATGGTGGTGGGCACCTGTAGTCCCAGCTACTCAAGGGCTGATGCAGGAGAATTGCTTGAACCCAGAAGGTGGAGGTTGCAGTGAGCCGAGATTGCTACACCCCATCCTGGGCGACAGATTGAGACTCCACCTCAAAAAAAAAAAAAGACTGGATGTGAGGCTGCCTATAAGAAGAGAAAGAGATGAGTAAATCTATTCCTTTTTGGAGGTAGGGGGTAGGGGAGGGACAGTCTTAGAGTCTTAACTCTGTCACCAAGGCTGGGGGGTAAAATGGCACGATCACAGTTGACTGCAGCCTCAACTTCCCAGGCTCCCATCTCAGCCTCCCAGGGAGCTGGGATTATAGGTGTGCCCCATCATGCCCAGCTCATTTTTTGGTATTTTCCGTAGACACAAGATTTCACCATGTTGGCCAGGCTGGTCTCAAACTCCTGGGCTCAAGTGATCTGCCTGCCTCGGCTTCTCAAAGTGCTGGGATTACAGTCATGAGCCACTGCACCCAGTGTAAACCTATTCTTAATTTAAGATAAAGAACCAATGTTTAATTCTAGCTGCCCCCACCAAAGCAGTACAAGCCCCCTTTAAAATGTAATTGGTGAACAGGAACACATGGGAATCTTTAATTTCTGGCAAAGCTTTGTAGATCTGTTTTTTCTCTCAGCCTGTGGAAGGAGGTGGGTCACCAATCCTTCCATCCCCTTCACCTCTCCCACCCCCACTGGACACAGATAATGCCATTTAACTAATTAAACCAGACTTGCCCTCTCTTTAGGTGCCAGTTCCCATTATGGTAACAGCTGTCAGTGAGGCTTCTATTGATGGATACTTCCTTGGGCAGGCCAGCACTAAGCCTGAATCTCCACCCCCCTTTTCACAGTTCTATTTTCTCTCTGCCTCCTTTTCATTCCTTTCCCTCTCCTCTCCTTTTTCTCCTTTCATTGACCTCCTCTTATTTGATAGCTTTTATTTCTATTTCTTTTCTTCCTTCATCCCTAATTTATTCTTTCTCTTCTTAGAGCCTTTAATTTCTTCCTTCTTACAACTGACCCTATCTCTACATTCAGCCCCACCATTTCCTACTCTCAGTAACTTTTTGCTGGACAATCTTTTTGGAAGTTGAATTAAGTCTAACCTGCAGGAATGAGTATGTAAATAAATGCAGCTTGTAAAACACTTATTTTACATGAAACATAGGATCTAGCTCAAACTGGATGAATAAGTCATTGCTATTATAAGAAGCAAGAGACAGCTTCTTTGCTCATTCATTCAGTTGACTTTTGAGGATTTACTTTGTTTCAGAGACCAACTGTTTTCAATTCCTAGTCAAAATAATTTTTAGGCCAGGCATGGTGGTTCAGGCCTGTAATCCCAGCACTTTGGGAGGCCAAGACAGGCAGATACCTGAGGTCCGGAGTTCGAGGCAAGCCTGGCCAACATCTCTACTAAAAATACAAAAATTAGCCAGGTGGTAGTGGCTTGTAATCCCAGCTACTCAGGAGGCTGAGGTAGGAGAATTGTTTGAATTCCTTGAACCTGGGAGGCAGAGGTTGCAGTTAGCCAAGATTATGCCACTGCACTCCAGCCTGGGTGACAGAGACTCTGTCTCAAGAAAAAAAAAATTTTTTTAAAGAGACCAAGTGCTGGTTAGGTATAAAGATAAATACTGTCATCCCTCACTTAATAACCGGGACACATTCCAAGAAATGTATCATTAGGCAATTCTGTTGTTGTGCAAACCTCATAGAGTGTACTTACACAAACCAAGATGGTATAGCCTACTACACACCTAGATTATATGACATAGCCTATTGATCCTCAGCAACAAACCTGTAAGCATATTACCATACTAAATACTGTAGCCAATTATAGCACAATGGTATTTGTGTATGTAGACATACAAAAGGTACAGTAAAAATACAGTAGGAAAAATTAAAAACTGGTACACCTATATAGGGCACTTCCATGAATGGATTTGTAGGACTGGAGGTGACTGTGGGTGAGTCAGTGAGTGTATGATAAGTGAATGTGAAGTTCTAGGGCATTACTGTAAACTTTGTAAACACTGTATGCTCAGACTACACTAAATTTATTTAAATGAAGTAACTGTGCTACAACATTAAAGCAACTACAACATCACTAGGTGATAGGAATTTTTTAGCTCCCTTATGATCTTATGGAACCATTGTTGTGCATGTGGTCTGTAGTTGACCAAAACATCAGTGTGTGATATTTGACTGTAAGGGAAACTTCTGCCCTTAGGAGAGCTCAGTCTCAGAGGAAAAATGTAAACAGATACTTTTTTTTTTTAAGAGACAGGGTTTCAGTATTGTACATGCTGGACTCCAACTCCTTGGCTCAACTGATCTTCCCATCTCAGCCTCCTGCAACTACAGGCACACACTATGGTGCTTAGCTTTAAACAAATACTTTTATTTGGGGTTAACAGGAACTATGACAGAAATTCGCAATGTTCTGTGGAATCCGAGAGAGGGAATTCAACTTGTAATTCAAAAATGAAGAAGGGAAAGGCAGCATACAATTCTCTTGAATTCTGCTTTCACAATAACCACCCTCAAGTATATTAACTCAGTCTATACAACTTAGGAACCAATGCAGTTGCCATTTAAGAACCTACATAAGGGCAAGCACAGTGGCTCATGCCTGTAATCCCGGCACTTTGGGAGGCTGAGGCAGGTAGATCACCTGAGGTCAGGAGTTCGAAACCAGTCTGGGCAATGTAGTGAAATGATGTCCCTACTAAAAATACAAAATTAGCCAGATGTGGTGGCTTATGCCTGTAATCCCAGCTACTCAGGAGACTGAGGCAGGAGAATCGCTTGAACCCAGGAGACAGAGGTTTCGGTGAGCCAAGATCGTGCCATTGCACTCCAGCCTGGGCAACAAGATAGAAACTTTGTCTCTAAATAAATAAATAAATAGGCTGGGCGCAGTGGCTCATGCCTGTAATCCCAGCACTTTGGGAGGCAGAGGTGGGCAGATCACCTGAGGCCAGGAGTTTGAGACCAGCCTGGCCAACATGGTGAAACCCCGTCTCTACTAAAAAAAAAAATACAAAAATTAGCCGGGTGTGGTGGCGTGCGCCTGTAATCCCAGCTACTTTGGGAGGGTGAGGCAGGAGAATCACTTGAACTCAGGAGGCGGAGGTTACAGTGAGCCGAGATTGCACCACTGCACTCCAGCCAAGGAGAAAAGAGTGAGACTTCGTCTCAAAAATAAATAAATAAACAAAAATACAAAAATTAGCTGGGCACAGTGACAGGTGCCTGTAATCCCAGCTACTCGGGAGGCTGAGGCAAGAGAATTGCTTAAACCCAGAGGCAGAGGTTGCAGTGAGCTGACATTGTGCCATTGTACTCCAGCCTGGGAAACAGAGCAAGACTCACTCTAAAAAAAAAAAAAAAAAGAACCTATATAAGATCCATCATACTCTATTTGGCAGACACAGAGATGGGCTGCTTTTGAGATGTTCATTCAAGAAAGAACTGACTATCTAGCTATAAGGAGCTAGATAGGCAGCTGACAACCTCCAGCTGTACTGCTTTTCTCCAATCCTTGGCCCAAAATTGAGCAAGGTACAAGGGCTTAGCCATTGGAACACAGGACTCTAATGAACAATCTTTGCTCTGTTACTTCCCACTGGACTGACAGAGACTTTATCAGGTCTGCATTGTGGTCTGACAGCTCTCCCTAATCAATTCCACTGGCTTTCCTTATATCAGTGGCTTTCCTTATATCAGTGTTACTTCCCCCACTGGCTTTCCTTATATCAGTGTTACTCTCCAGTAAAACTTTTGTACTCCTAATTCTGTCCCAGCATCTGCTTCTCAGAGAATTCAACCTGTGTCATCCCTGACCAAGGCCCAGAATTTATTGACACATTCTCATTTCTCAGAAACTCCTGCACCTGTAACTTTGGTTATCATCCCTGCAACTTCTTAGTCAATCAACAAACACCTGTCTTCTGATCCCCAAAACAGATTTCACTAATCTTATTCTCAATTAGACCCAACTTTGATGACTTTCCTTTACATTTCCTTATCTTCTTTTTTTGAGATGGAGTTTCACTCTTTTTGCCCAGGAGTGCAACGGCACGATCTCGGCTCACTGCAACCTCCGCATCCCAGGTTCAAGTGATTCTCCTGCCTCAGCCTCCTGAGTCACTGGGATTACTTGCGTGCACCACCACACCTAGCTATTTTTGTATTTTTAGTAGAGATGGGGTTTCTCCATGTTGGTCAGGCTGGTCTCGATCTCCCAACTTCAGGTGATCTGCCCACTTCGGCCTCCCAAAGTGCTGGGATTACAGGCATGAGCCACTGTGCCTGGCTTCCTTATCTATTCTAGCATTTAATAACAGTAAGTTGACTCATCCTAGTGGACATTCTGTTTTTAGTCAGATATGAACAAGACTTGAGGAAAAACAAGTTCATCCAAAGAATCAAGTAAAAAGTGAAGGGCTGGGCGCAGTGGCTTTCGCCTGTAATCCCAGCACTCTGGGAGGCCAAGGTGGGCGGATCACAAGGTCAGGAGTTCAAGACCAGCCTGGCCAACATAGTGAAACCCCATCTTTATTAAAAATACAAAAACTAGCCAGGCATGGTGGTGGGTGCCTGTAGTCCCAGCTATTCGAAAGGCTGAGGTGGAAGAATCTCTTGAACCTGGGAAGCGGAGGTTGTAGTGAACTGAGATTATGCAACTGCACTCTAGCCTGGGCAAGAGAGCAAGAATCCCTCTCAAAATAAACAAACAAACAAACAAAAAACCAGTGAAGTATTCGGTTAGTACTGTGTTTTAGATGTGACCTCAGAATGTTGTCCAGGTTGGTCTTGAACTGCTGAGTTCAAGGGATCCTCCCACCTCAGCCTCCAAAGCATTTGGAATTACAGGCACACACCAAGCACACAGCCAGTTACTGTCTTAATACTTACCTGTTTGCTTATGAGTCCATGGAGTGCCTGGTAGGATGGCTTGTCTATGTTCCATTTGTTGAGCACTGGGCTCACTTGGGCAGCTTTGATTTGGACTGGAGGAGTCAAGATGGCCTCACTCACTTCTGGCTACTTGGAATGGCTGGCTGGAATGCTGAACCCTCTCTCCTTACCGTCCTTCATCCTCCAGGGTCTCTCTGCAAGTGGTCTATCAGGGTAACTGGACTTCCATGAAGTCCCAGGCTTCCAAGAGGGCAGAAACAGAAGCTGTGGCAGCACATTTGGAGGTCCCTCAGATCTGTCTCTTGCTTCAACAGTGTTTAGACGGAACAGACCCAGGGACTCCCTCTCAAAAATAAGAAACAAAACAAAACAACACTCTGGAAGCTGTAATGCCTCTTAAGGTCAGGCTTTGGAACTCAGGGAATATCACTTCTGCCACATTCTTTTGGTGAAAGCTAGTCAGAAGCCTAGCTCAGATTCAAGAGGAGGGGAAATAAGCTTTACTTATGGATTGAAAGAGGGGCAAAGTCACAGTGCCTAGTGGCATAAGAATGGGAGGGACTGTTGTAGCCAACTCTGGAAGCAATCTACCATAGCAGATATGAGGAGAAGTTGAGAAGTGTAATGCATGCAGCACCCATCTGCTCAAAATTAGGCTTACACTCTGTTTTGACTAGAAGAAGTCTGCATTTTTCCCTCCTCCTCCTCTGTGTACTGCTGAGGGCTGTGGGCTGACAAGAAAGCAATGTCTTTTTTTGAGCAGCAAACTGGTCAAGAGGAGTCTAAACAGAATCTCTCTGTAAGATCATGCTAAGAGGCCTTCCTCTACTTCTAAAATTTGCCCAGTACACCACTGTAGTAATTTACCGAGTTAATGTGAAGGCAAAGACTTCTGGGAGCTGCCCTTGATTTGATTGACTTTCAGGAGTACTTGTGCTACTTCTTTGTATTTTGTATGTGAGAGGTGGCAATCCAAATCTTAGGTATCACAAATGCTTTTTTGTTGTTGTTGTTTCTCTTTTTATGAGATAGAGTCTTGTTCTTGTCGCCCAGGCTGGAGTGTAATGGCATGATCTCGGCTCACTGCAACCTCCACCTCCCAGGTTCAAGTGATTCTTCTGCCTCAGTCTCCCCAGTAGCTGGGATTACAGGCATGCATCACAACACCCAGCTAAATTTTTGTATTTTTAGTAGAGACGGGGTTTCATCACATTAGCCAGGCTGGTCTCAAACTCCCAGCCTCAAGTGATCCACTCACCTTGGCCTCCCAAAGTGCTGGGATTACAGGTGTAAGCCACCGGGCCCAGCAGGTATCACAGATTCTTTCAGAGATTGAATCTTTTCCACTAGAAAATCCTTCCTTTCCTAAACAAAAATACCTAAATTTAGAGGCTTGACCTTTGAAATCCTGTCTTTAATATGAATCAACTTCTGTCTTCTGTGAGGCTATGTCCAGTACTCTTTCCCCACCAAGATTATTTCATCTTATTGCTATATAACCTATACATTCAATTTCTGGGTGTTAAGGACCTTCAAAGAATAGTGATTTCATTAAGGGAAGAACCACATTTGTGAAAAATTAACTCTAACAGTGCTATACTACTTCAATAAAAGGATTATCTCATTTCAGTAATAATACATATGTCTAAACATACGGTCACACAGGATACAGCCCAAATGAAACAAAAAAAGCAAAAAGAGCCTGTTGACAACCTTCCTGAGGGCAACTGTGAGACCCAGGTTATTAAAGGAAGCAAAAATCCTTGGGTAGAGCAGTGCACTTGAGTAATGTTCCATGACTTCACATCAGCCAACTCTCCTGAGTATTTCAGTTGAGGAATTTTTTTTTTTTTTTTTTGAGACAGGATCTCACTCTGTCACCCATGCTGAAATGCAGTGACATGATCATAGCTCACGGCAGCCTCAAACTCTTGGCTCAAGCAATCCTCCCACCTCAGCCTCCCAAGTACTCTAAGTGTGTGCAACCACACCTGGGTAAATTGTTTTATTTTTGGATTCTTACATGTTGTCCAGGAGGGTCTTGAATTCCTGGGCTCAAATGATCCTCCTGTCTCAGCCTCCAAAGGGCTGGGATTACAGGTTTAAGTCACCACATCTGGCTGGAAAATAGTATTTTGCTTTCTGTTAAATGTAATCCTGATGATTAAATGCCCAGAGATGCTCATATGAGTCTCTCTCTCTCTCTCTCTCTCTCTCTCTCTCTCTCTCTCTCTCTATATATATATATATATATATATATTTTTTTTTTTGGAGACAGAGTTTCACTCTTGTTGCCCAGGCTGGAGGGCAATGGTGATATCTGAGCTCACTGCAACCTCCATCTCCCAGGTTCAAGCGATTCTCCTACCTCAGCCTCCTGAGTAGCTGAGATACAGGCATGCACCATCACACCCAGCTAATTTTTTGTATTTTTAGTAGAGACGGGGTTTCTCCATGTTGGTCTGGCTAGTCTTGAACTCCTGACCTCAGGTGATCCACCTGCCTCAGCCTCTCAAAGTGTTGGGATTACAGGTGTAAGCCACTGCGCCTGGCTGTCTATATCTATTTCGGTGTCCTCTACTTCAGTGCTTATATACAAAGTTACACATCTCAGGCTGAGGATAGTGGCTTACACCTGTAATTCAACACATTGGGAGGCCAAGGCAGGAGGATTGCTTGAGGCCAGAAGTTCAAGACTACCCTGGGCAACATCTAGAGACCTTGTCTCTACAAAAGTAAAAATTATATATAATTATATATATTTATACATAATTTTATAATATATGATATAGTATAATATATAATAAAAATTATATATAAAATATATATTATATATGATATATAATATATATTTTACAATATATAATATATTGTATAAATATATATTTATACATAATTTATATTTTATATATATATATGTATATATACTGAACTACTTGGCTGATGTGAAGTCATGGAAGATTGCTCAAGTGTACTGCTCTACCCAAGGATTTTTTGCTTCCTTTAATAACCTGGGTCTCACAGTTGCCCTCAGGAAGGTTGTCAACAGGCTCTTTTTGCTTTTTTCTTTCATTTGAGCTACATGTATAGCATGGGAAGGATGGTGTGCACCTGTATTCCTAGCAACTCAAGAGGCTAAGGTGGGAGGCTGGCCTGAGCCCAGGTATTGGAGGTTACAGTGAGCCATGATTGTACCACTGCCCTCCAGCAGTGAAACAGTGAGGACTGTCTTAACAAAACAAAAACAAAAACAAAAAGTTACACATCCCAAAAGATAGTTTAAATTCCTTAAAAGTAAATGAAGTTCAGAAAATGAGATGGAAATGAATATTTTGATCACTACTGCATCTCCATAGTATTTAGCACATAGTAGTCACTCAATACTTACTGAATAAATGGATAAAAGTTATATTATAATAGGACTCCATGTTTGGATCCCCTTGCACGAACTCTCTCGTGGAAGCCATTTTTCTCTCTCCTGGATTTTCCCTCTGGAGTCCCCTTCCACACTCTCTCCTGGAAGCCTGTCTTCCCCTCCTAAACTCCATCTCTCTCTATTCCCTTCCACTCAGTGTGGAAGCTGTTTTTCCTCTCCTGGATTCCATCTTTCTGGATTCTGTCACTCCGTGTGAGAGTTAGCTGTTTATTTATCTCTCCTTCTCCTGTTTCTCTCTTTCTCTCTAAACCATTTTCTACAAAAAAAGTTATAATATACATACATCTTTCAATAGCTCCCTTTATATTCACCCCTTCCTTTTCATTACTGTTTATAACGAGCTTTTAAAAGTTAAAAGTTCATCAATTAGTTACAATGGACTACTAATCATCTTCCTCCTTTCCAAAATCTCCTTCCATCTCACTTCAATTTATCTAGAATAGCAGATCAATTTTGAAACATTCTTATTTACAAACTCAAAGTGTTTCCTATTGTATTCTGAATAAATTGCCAAGTCTTTATTCAGGTACCACATACCTTCTGCAATCTGACCTCAAATTTGGAAACCTAAAATTTCTCCCAATATTCCCAAATAGAAAGTTTCATGTTCTGTCGAACTAATCTGGATTGGCATAACACACATCATGCTTTCCTATCTCTAGTCTACCTCTTTGCCTTTATCATATTCTAGACCTGGAATTCCCTCCTATATCTTCACATACTGAAACCTTGTCAGTCACTTCAAGCCTGAACCTTGATGTCAGCTTCTTTCCAATGCCTTCCTGGGTCATTGGACTTGGAGTCCTCCTCTTCTTTGAAATCACATTTTTTTGTTTGTGTGTGTGTGTGTGTGTGTTTAAGACTCTATGCTCATGCTACCTCATGCTGTAAAGATGGTTTGATATTAATAAACTGGGTCCTTGACCAGATTATAAACTCTTTGAACACTGGAGCCATGCCAGTCAAATTATGTTTTGGACACAGTGTATGGCATCATGTAGACATTGGATAAATCAATGATTCCTGAAATGTTTCCATTCAGGGAGCTCCATTAAAAAAAGAAAGGAAGAAAAAAAAAAGGCTGGGATTAGTGGCTCATGCCTGTAATCCCAGCACTTTGGGAGGCCGAGTCAGGTGGATCACGAAGTCAGGAGTTCGAGACCAGCCTGGCCAAGATATTCAAAGATTAGCTTTTAATTTTTGTAAATTTAAAATAATACAAAAATTAGCCAGGCATGCTGGCACACACCTGTAGTCCCAGCTACTTGGGAGGCTGAGGCAGGGAGAATTACTTGAACCAGAGGGGTGGAGGTTGCAGTGAGCTGAGATCAGACCATTGCACTCCAGCCTGGGCAACGGAGTGAGACTCCATCTCAAAATAAAAATAAAAATAAAAGGCTGGGCGCAGTAGCTCACACCTGTAATCCCAGCACTCTGGGAGGCTGAGGCGGGCGGATCATGAAGTCAGGAGTTTGAAACCAGCCTGGCCAATATGGTGAAACCCCATCTCTCCTAAAAACACAAAATTAACTGGTTATAGTGGTGGGCGCCTGTAATACCTGCTACCGGGTAGGGCGAGGCAGAATAGCTTGAACTTGGGGGGCAGAGGTTGCAGTGAGCTGAGATCACACCACTGCACACCAGCCCGGGCGACACGAATGAAACTCTGTGTCAAAAAAAGAAAGAAAAAAAAAAGAATTGTGGGGGGGGGGGGGGGAACCCTTGTATTTTAAGTTTACTACACATAAAATGCACATACCAAAATGTTCAGCTCAATTACATTTCACAAACTGAACACACTCATGCAAGTAGCTCTCATAACTAAAAACACAATGCAACCAGGACCTCAAAGCCCTCTTAATGTCGGAGCTCTATTTTAATCGATTATACGTACTTTGTAAATTTAGTCTAAGAGAGAGATCAGGTATTTGAAGACCTCTCGTATTTTTCCTTCATCAGCCCTCCTCACTTCCCCACGCCTCTCCCGCACACAAAGAAGCATGCGCACGCCCCCTACGGCCCCCCCACCTCAGACTGGGGACCACCGTTCTTTTTTTGTAAATGAAGCAATGGAAACAAACCATGTCCTCAGTGGAAAAGGTATGTTAGTACCAAACTATCAAAAGGAACAAGTGATCCTTCATCTTAAAATTCTGTAAGGCAGAGCGCTGTGACTCACGCCTGTAATTCCAGTACTTTGGGAGGCCAAGGCGGGCGCATCACCTAAGGTCGGAGTTCGAGACCAGCCTGACCAACATGGAGAAATCCTGTCTCTACTAAAAATACAAAAGAATAGCCGGGCGTGGTGGTATATGCCTGTAATCCCAGCTACTCGGGAGGCTGAGACAGAAGAATCGCTTGAACCCTGGAGGCGGAGGTTGCGGGGAGCCGAGATCGCGCCATTGCACTTCAGCCTGGACAACAAGAGCGAAACTCCGTCTCAAAATTAAAAAAAAAAAAAATCTGTACTATACTGTGTTGCTCTGTACGAGTGCTATTTTAACATGGGTCAACTCTCAGAATTCCTCTCCGAATATTCAACATGGCCTCATGCGCATCTGTAAGCAATATGTCCGCTCTGCCAGTCACCAACATGGCAACCACAGCCTCACTGTGGCCGGAAGCATGAGACAGCGGGTATAAGGACTATACCGGCCGCTCTGCCAACACCTAACGTGGCTCTCTTTATAGCTTCCAAGAAAGCGCGACACCGGAAATGACTTTTCGGTCTTGCTCATCTCTAGGGGTCATTTTCCGGTTAGCCTTCGGGTGCCCGCGTGAGAATTGGTTATACCCTGGAGCGAGTGCTGGGAGGTGCTAGTCCGGCGCGCCTTATTCGAGAGGCGTCAGGGCTGGGAGACTAGGATGTCGGACACGTGGAGCTCTATCCAGGCCCACAAGAAGCAGTTGGACTCTCTGCGGGAAAGGCTGCAGCGGAGGCGGAAGCAGGACTCGGGGCACTTGGGTGAGGCACGGGGTTGTTGGGGTCGAGGCTCAACCGGCGAGTATGGGAGGGCTCCCTAGAGAAAAAGCTCCAGAGTCAGTGTCCTTTACCAAGCGGCTGTTTTTCTAAAGCCTTGTACATGGGGTTACTCCCTCCTCCCCTTCAGCTGCACAGACCTTCGCCCTTCTGCAAGTAGTTGGCGGTTCCTCCTCACCCTGGGCCTCGGTTCTTCCCGCTCACTTTCACCGGACCGACGCTTGAGCCCCACCCTCGTCCGCCTTGCCCACTACTCCTCTTCAGACGGCGAGGACGTCGCCTTTGTGAGGCCTCTCAGCCCCCTATCCTGCGAAACAGCAAGACCCTTTTTTTTTGTTGCTGCTTCAGCGCTTTGTTCCCTCAGTTATAACGACTGCTTTGTAGCGGTCATTTCTTTGCAGCTGTGGGCACAGTGAGCAAGGAATGAACCTTCATATCCACAGTGCCTAGTTTAGTGGCCCGTACAAAGTGGCACTCGGTGTTTCTGAATGAATACCCCTACCAGCATTGACTTAGCCATTTACATACCTTAGCAAAAATCTGAAAACGTTTGTGTTTGGTTTCTAAACTTTTTCTCCCCTCCTTTTGCCCCATGTCACGATCATAAAACTTTCAAGGAAATTTAAAAGATGGTTAAGTTCACTCTTATCCACTCCTTACCCCCACGACAAACTTTGAATTATTTAAGGCAAACTAGTAACAAAGCTCTGCAAAAATAGTGACTCAATATCACCTTTGTGGTAGATTGTTCCAATATTTGCCAGTATCTTGAATTCCATCTCTCGGTCTTGTCTAAGTCATGTTAGGTTCATGTGCTCATATTCTGACCCCTAGAACTAGAAAGTGCACTGGCAGGATCCTCCCACCATAATTAAGTATCCTTTCTTGAGTATCTACGGTATACATGGGTCTAATTAACAGGTCGCTCTGTTACCCAGGCTGGAATTCAGTGGCATGAACACAGCTCACTGCAGTCTTGACCTCAGGGCTCAAGCGATTCTCCTGCCTCAGCCTCCTCCTGAGTAGTGCCACAATGCCCGCCTAATTTTTAATGTTTATTTTTTTTGTAGAAACAGGGTCTTGCCCTGTTGCCCAGGCTGGTCTTGAACTCTTGGGCTCAATCTCTCCTCCCACCTTGGCCTCCCAAAGTACTGGGATTACAGGCATAATCCAAGCCTAGTTAAGATACTTATAAAAGTATTTTTGGGGTTGTAATTAAATGTATCTTGTCTTCTGACCGAGAGCTTGATCTGACCCATCATTTGGTACTGTGGTAATAGGTAAAAATGAAATACACAAATTAAATCAATGTCACTCTTCTTTCTGTGTTATTTTGTTTATTTCAAAGAATGTATTTTGTTGAGCTTTAGGATTCTTAGGAAACCCTTGTGAAACATACTCTGTTGTAAGTTTATTAATCATGTTGTCATGTAAGATATAACCCAAGGCTTGATAAAAGTTTAGTCTATTCCATTTGATTCTCACCTACCACATCTTATTTTTTATAGCATTACTGAAATCTGGTAATTATTGACTACTGAACTCAATGTTAAAAGACAAATATAAAATGAACTAAAAGGTATCCATATTGTTAATAGTGGAAAATACTATGGGCAAAATATTGGGAGACCTTTGTTAGATTGGCATTTTTATTATATATATATATGTTTGTTTGTTTATTTATTTTTTGAGATGGAGTTTTGCTCTCGTTGCCCAGGCTGGAGTACAGTGGCACGATTTCGGATCACCGCAACCTCTACCTCCTGGTTCAAGTGATTCCCTTGCCTCAGCCTCCCAAGTAGGTGGGATTACAGTCATACACCACCATGCCCGGCTAATTTTTTGTATTTTTAGTAGAGATGGGGTTTCTCCATGTTGGTCAGGCTGGTCTTGAACTCCCGACCTCAGGTGATCCGTCTGCCTCAGCCTCCCAAAGTGCTGGGATTATAGGTGTGAGCCCCTGCTCCAGGCTGCAAGGGACTTTAATAATCACCGTCTCATGCCTGTAATCCAAGCACTTTGGGAAGCTAAGGTGGGTGGATCACAAGGTGAGGAGTTCAAGACCAGCCTGGCCAACATGGTGAAAACCTGTCTATTAAAAACACAAAAATTAGCTGGGCATGGTGGCGGGTGCCTGTAATCCCAACTACTCAGGAGGCTGAGGCAGGAGAATCGCTTGAACCTGGGAGGTGGAGGTTGCAGTGAGCCGAGATCGTCCCACAGCACTCCAACCTGGGCAACAGAGTGAGATTCTCTGTCTCAAAAAAAAAAAAAAAAATAGTCACCATCAGTTCAGTCCTGTTCAATGCAGGAATTTTATTTATAGTCTTATAAGTCGGCTCAACAGTAATCATCATTTAAAGTTCTTACATATTTTTAGCTTAGTTCAGTTATGCTTAAACTTTTTCTCATACAGACCAAAGTGCTTCCATGACCCTTTCATGTGTACAATACCTCTTTGACAAAACAATTATATTCAGCAGGCAAAAGTTAAAATCCAAGATTCAGCCAAACATGATTGTAAGAAATAAGCAAGGCGAAGAAGGTTCTAACAATGATCTAACATTTCTAGCTAGTATGGAATTGTGGAGTACATTTTCCACAATAATTTAATAAAATGTAACTATTGCAAGGTATTTGGTGTAGTTCAGCTCTGTTTTCTTTGGAATCTCTGAGTCAATTTTTTTTTGAGACAGAGTCTCACTCTTGCCTAGGCTGGAGTGTAGTGATAGGATCTCAAGGTTCACTGCAACCTCTGCCTCCTGAGTTCAGGCGATTCTCCTGCTTCAGCCTTCTGAGTAGCGGGGACTACAGGTGCACGCCACCACGCCCACCTAATTTTTGTATTTTTAGCAGAGACAGGATTTCACTGTGTTGGCCAGGATGGTCTCAATCTGACCTTGTGATCCACACACCTTGGCCTCCTAAAGTGTTGGGATTACAGATGTAAGCCACCGCACCAGGCCTTTTTTTTTTTTTTCTGAAATAGGGTCTCACTCTGTCATTCAGGCTGGAGTGCAGTGGCACAATCACAGTTTACTTCAGTCTTGGCCTCCTGAGCTCAGGGAATCCTCCTACCTCAGCCTTCCCAGTAGCTGGGACTGCAGACATAGGCCGCCATGTGAGGCTAATTTTTAAAAACTTTTCTGTAGTCACTGGGTTTCGCCATGTTACCCTGGCTGGTCTGGAACTCCTGGACTCAAGTGATCCTCCCACCTTGGCATCCCAAGAGTATAAGGCACCAAACCCAGCCCCAAATCAGATTTTAATAAATTCAGTTTCCATTAGAGTGGAAATTTTTCAAATTTATATATATAGATATATATATTTTTTTTTTGAGACAGAGTCTTGCTCTGTTGCCAAGTCTGGAGTGCAGTGTCATGATCTTGGCTCACTGCAACCTCCACCTCCCAGGTTCAAGCAATTCTCCTGCCTCAGCCTCCCAAGTAGCTATGGTGGCTTGTGCCACCACACCCAGCTAATTTTTTTTGTTTGTATGTCAGTAGAGATGGGGTTTCACCATATTGGTCAGGCTGGTTTCAAACTCCTCACCTCAAGTGATCCACCCGCCTCAGCCTCCCAACGTGCTGGAATTACAGGTGTGAGCCACCATGCCTGGCCAGAGTGGAAATATTTAAGTAAACAGAATATTTCTAAATATAAACTAACAGCCTAACTATTTTGCTTAGTAATTTCAGTTCAGGTCCTAGAAGTTTAATATTTCAGCTATATTTTAGTTAAATAACCACAGATATTAGTCTTTCTCAAAGGTAACATTTTGTCCTAATTTTAGTTTCTCAAATCTTATTAAGGTTATGATGGCTGCCAAGCTTGTGAAGTAATAGATGATAATAATATACTCTGGAAACATCATTTGGTAACCAAACCTTCAGCAAAGTATTAAGAGTTTTGTGTTTGTGAGTGCTATAGGTAACATTTGGCCCCCAACATTGTCATTTTGTATACTTTGTTGATCAATGGCCAGGATTCATTAAAATTCACACTACATGCCTCAAAAAGAATATTGGATCCCAGCCTAGGTTGTTGAATGTATTTCTGGCTTTTATTAAAGTGTAGGTTGATAGGTGATAGGGATTATTTAAATCTATCATGCTGCTAATTTACTTCGTTTGTAGCACAGCAAGGATAGGGAATTAGGAAATCATTACCCACCCAATAGAGAAAAGGTAGATAGAAAATCTAGTATTATCTTTTTTTAAAAATTTTTTATATATTTATTTATAAAGACCGGGGTCTCACCATTTTGGTCAGGCTGGTCTTGAACGCCCGACCTCAGGTGATCCGCCCACCTTGGCCTCCAAAGTCCTTGGATTACAAGCGTGAACTACCACACCCGGCCCAGAAGATCTAGTATTATCTTGACAAAGCAGTGAATGCTTAAATGTGGTTGAAGATAATCTAGTGCTAAAGTTGGTCAGAGAATTTCTTGCACAAAATAAAAGGTCTGTGTATGGGAATGCTAGAGAATTTGACTTCTCAGAAATTATTAGACCAGCAGTGGTTCCCTTTTTTCATTTTCACTTCTCTTCATTCTTAGATCTACGGAATCCAGAAGCAGCATTGTCTCCAACCTTCCGTAGTGACAGCCCAGTGCCTACCGCACCCACCTCTGGTGGCCCTAAGCCCAGCACAGCTTTAGCAGTTCCTGAATTAGCTACAGATCCCGAGTTAGAGAAGAAGTTGCTACACCACCTCTCTGATCTGGCCTTAACATTGCCTACTGATGCTGTGTCCATCTGTCTTGCCATCTCCACGGTAATGACCTCATACAGTTAGGATTTATCATTTATTTTCAGTTCATGGTCAGTGTCTTATTGCCCCTACCTCCTTTCCTTCTCTAGCCAGATGCTCCTGCCACTCAAGATGGGGTAGAAAGCCTCCTACAAAAGTTTGCAGCTCAGGAGTTGATTGAGGTAAAGCGAGGTCTCCTACAAGATGATGCACATCCTACACTTGTGACCTATGCTGACCATTCCAAGCTCTCTGCCATGATGGGTGCTGTGGCAGAAAAGAAGGGCCCTGGGGAGGTAGCAGGGACTGTCACAGGGCAGAAGCGGCGTGCAGAACAGGACTCAACTACAGTAGCTGCCTTTGCCAGTTCATTAGCCTCTGGTCTGAACTCTTCAGCATCAGAACCAGCAAAGGAGCCAGCCAAGAAATCAAGGAAACATGCTGCCTCAGATGTTGATCTGGAGATAGAGAGCCTTCTGAACCAACAGTCCACTAAGGAACAACAGAGCAAGAAGGTAGGGGTCATGTGAAAAGACTCTCACAATATGCTCTTAATTATAGCTTTGTTTGACAGGGATTTACCCTTAGGGTAAGGAACCATTTTTAGAATTGAGGGTTTATAGCAGTTGTTCTCAACTGGGGATGATTCCGTGCTGCCCAACTCTCAGGGCATCTGGTAATGTCTGGAGACATTTTATTGTCACACATGGAGGAGTGCTGTTGGCATCTAGTGGGTAGAAGCCACGGATATTGTTAAACATCCTACAGTAAATAGGACAAACCCCCACAACAAACAGTTGTCTGTCCCAAAGTGTCAATATTGCCAATGTTGACAAATTCTGATTTAGATAATCAGTCATTGAATGTTTGCAAGAATCAGGTCAAGAGAAGAGGAATCCATGGCTGGACGTGGTGGCTCATGCCTGTAATCCCAGCACTTTGGGAGGCTGAGGCAGGTGGATCCCCTGAGGTCGGGAGTTCAAGGCCAGCCTGACCAACATGGAGAAACCCCATCTCTACTAAAAATACAAAATTAGCCAGGCGTGGTGGCGCATGCCTATAATCCCAGCCACTCGGGTGCCTGAGGCAGGAGAATCGCTTGAACCTGGGAGGTGGAGATTGTGGTGAGCCGACATCGTACCATTGTACTCTAGCCTGGGTAACAGAGCGAAACTCCGTCTCAAAAAAAACAGAGTGAGGAGAAGAAGAATCCAGATATATAGAAATATAGGGAGTTTAATGGAGAGGAATACCAGACCAATTATGGAAATTGACTAAATTATGTGAATTGGTTCTGAGTATAAGTACTGGCCTGACATGAGTTCTCATCTGCTTGGTACTTCTAGTGCGTTAGTTTCAACAAGTTAATTAACTTCTCTTGAGCCTTAGTCTTCTCATCTGTAACATGAAGATAATACCAGCGTATTCTGCCTTACAGAATTGTTGAACAGACTGAGCTAAACAGTAAAGTGTTTAGCACTGTAACTTAGTTCAGTAGCCAGTAAATATGTTTTTTTGTAGAAGGAATGCCTTCCTGGGGAGGGGACATTTAGCATAATGCTTAGCAGTAGGAATCAGGCCTCTTCCATTTTAATTTCATCCCAAATGCATATTTGTGAGGAAGGACTGAACCCCTAACACATCTCTTATCTGAAGGCTCCCAATTTTCCAATACTATGTTAGCTCATTTAGGGCTAGGCACAATGGCTCATTCCTGTTATCTCATCACTTTGGGAGGCTGAGGTGGGAGGATCATTTGAAACCAGAAGTTTGAGACCAGCCTGGGCAACATAGTGAGACCTTACCTCTACAAAAAGTAATTAGCTGGCATGGTGTCATGTGCCTGTATTCTTAAGCTACGTTGGAGGCTGAGCTGGGAAGATCATTTGAGCCTGGGAGTTCCAGGCTGCAGTGAGCTATGATTACACCACTGTTCACTGGCCTGGGTGACAGCAAGAGTCCATCTCTGACCCAAAAAAAAAAAAAAAAAAAAAAGGCAGCTGATTTATCCGTTATAAGACATTGTCAGAATTTGCAGAATTGGTCTAAGAGCCAGTTTGATCTACAAGACGTTTTAAGTCCAAGGCTACTTCTGTCACAGGTCAGTCAGGAGATCCTAGAGCTATTAAATACTACAACAGCCAAGGAACAATCCATTGTTGAAAAATTTCGCTCTCGAGGTCGGGCCCAAGTGCAAGAATTCTGTGACTATGGAACCAAGGAGGAGTGCATGAAAGCCAGTGATGCTGATCGACCCTGTCGCAAGCTGCACTTCAGGTCTCTTGGAAGGGAATGAGGTGGGATGGGTTTGTCAGAAGCAGCCATTCCTTTTCAGCATATTCCTTCCAGTCATTGGGTTCTATCTGTAGTCTTATTTAGTTTATGGTTTGTGTAAGTCCTCCAGACACTGAAGGTATACTTTCAGAAGTGCATTGTGTGGGAAGAATACAGGCTGTACTCCCAAATAACTGATTTTTTTTTTAAACCTCCCTCCTTACAATAGCAAAGTTATATAGGTATGTCTGTCTCTGAGCCAGAATGAAAGTTAGAGTTCTCTGAAAGGAGGATAATCTTAGGAGAAACAAGAACCTGAACTCTTAGGTCAATGTTTTATTCTGTTCTAATCAACTAAGTCTCTTGCACTGCTTGCCTTCCGGTGGTAAAAGAGGAAACCAAGTCTTTACTCAGAGAGGAATTACAATTATTCTATAATGTGAATTATTATTTCCATGCTACCTGCCTCCCTTAAAACTCTTGGAGGAAGCTCTAATGATAGAATTAGGGGAGGGTAATAACATAGGAGATACTTTGAAACCATTTGGAATTTGAACTGTTGGATCTACATGTGGAGCACCACGTTGATTGATTCTCCCTTTTTATTTTCCCAGACGAATTATCAACAAACACACTGATGAGTCTTTAGGTGACTGCTCTTTCCTTAATACATGTTTCCACATGGATACCTGCAAGTATGTTCACTATGAAATTGATGCTTGCATGGATTCTGAGGCCTCTGGCAGCAAAGACCACATGCCAAGCCAGGAGCTTGCTCTTACACAAAGTGTCGGAGGTGATTCTAGTGCAGACCGACTCTTCCCACCTCAGGTACTTCTCTGCTCAGAAAACTTGTCTCAACTTACGGACTTGTATTTGAGTAGGGCAGCCATACATGTAGGAAAGCAGGGCATACATAATTCAGCAATCTTGTCTGGCTTATTGGGAATGGAGGGGGATACATAAACTTCTAAGGGAATAGGAAAAATCAAATGGAAAAGGGACTCGGGCTATGTATCTGAGAGTTAAAGTAGAGAAGATGACAAAATACCACTTTATGCAGTGGATCTGTTGTGATATTCGCTACCTGGACGTCAGTATCTTGGGCAAGTTTGCAGTTGTGATGGCTGACCCACCCTGGGATATTCACATGGAGCTGCCCTATGGGACCCTGACAGATGATGAGATGCGCAGGCTCAACATACCCGTACTACAGGATGATGGCTTTCTCTTTCTCTGGGTCACGGGCAGGTAATACAATTCAAAGTTACATAGGTATGGACGATACAGTACAGAGTGAATACTGAGTGGGATAAAATCCTGGGTTTTCCTAGCTCAGTCTACACTTTTTCTGTAGACATTCAGTGAACATTTACATGCACAATACCATTAAAGCAGCAAGGTGGATCTAAGAATGAAGAGATAAAACAGTATCCTCAACAACCTTACCTTTCTCAAAGAACAAATGTAGAATTAAATATATATTCAGGGTATAATTTGCATTATACACAGGCATTAGGACTTAGTAGAAAAAAAGACTTTTTCTGTTATAGACTGTTAAAAGTGTTTTTTAACATTCCATGTTTTGAAGGGTAAAAAATATGGGCATACAAGTAGTTGTTTAACTCATTTCTTTCTAGGGCCATGGAGTTGGGCAGAGAATGTCTAAACCTCTGGGGGTAAGTAATGGTTGTGTTGCTTTCTTTTGAGGTTCTCCTCTCCCATGGTATTCTGATTCCTTGCTTTATGGTACTATCCCTTTTAACCACACTGTAAAAGTTTGGTTAAAACTCGTTTTTTCTTATTCCCCAGTTATGAACGGGTAGATGAAATTATTTGGGTGAAGACAAATCAACTGCAGCGCATCATTCGGACAGGCCGTACAGGTCACTGGTTGAACCATGGGAAGGAACACTGCTTGGTGAGCAGCAGTGGGGCCCAATTCAATAGGTGGAGCATAAAGAATCATTTGATTTCTTATTGAGAAAAAGTTCAAAAGGTGTGGTTTCATAAGGTAATCTGTTATCTGTGGTAAGCAGGTTGGTGTCAAAGGAAATCCCCAAGGCTTCAACCAGGGTCTGGATTGTGATGTGATCGTAGCTGAGGTATGTGCTTCCCCAGGCCTCCAGAGCTTCTACATTGTTGTTGGTATCAGTTATTCATGTTGGGTGTATTCTCATCCCAGAATTTTATCATTTAGATCATAAACATAATAGAAAGGGCTAGGACTGCAATCTTATGTAACTTAAAAAGCAGCTAGTTTTTATTTCCTAGGTTCGTTCCACCAGTCATAAACCAGATGAAATCTATGGCATGATTGAAAGACTGTCTCCTGGCACTCGCAAGATTGAGTTATTTGGACGACCACACAATGTGCAACCCAACTGGTAAGGTGACCAGAGAACAGGCTAGTTTTCAAGGGGCTATTATTTATGATTAAATACAGAACTTAGTAGAACTTCACATTATATTCCACGAGTCTATAAATGAGCGTCAGAGGATTCATAAACCACTTAAGCTTGTATTTAAACTGTTTTATGAGATTTTACAAATATTCATTAAAACTCAACAGGTTCTAGGATCCAAAGCATGGCTCCCTAGGGTTTCTACTCTCACAACCCAAGGATCTTCCTCAGCCATTCTATGTGATGTATTGAATCTGCCCCCTGGTGGTTATGAAGTTATCTATTTAATCTGTCAGTTATTCTATCTTTCACCCCTTTAATAGAGCTTAAAACACATGCTGCTAGCATTTTGCTTATCCAAAGAATACTCCCTGGTAGGTAGCAGCAACTCTGTGAATCAGGCCTGGCTAAGCATTAGTTACTAACCATCCAATAATACAGATCCAGTCTTTTTTTGAGAGATGGTGTCTTGCTTTGTTGGCCCAGGCTGGAGTGCAGTGATGAGATCTCGGCTCACTGCAACCTCTTGCCTCCTGGGTTCAAGTGATTCTCCTGCCTCAGCCACCTGAGTAGCTGGGATTATAGGCGTGCACCACCATGCCCAGCTAATGTTTTTTATTTTTAGTAGAGATGGAGTTTCACCATGTTGGCCAGGCTGGTCTTGAACTCCTGACTTCAAGTGATCCACCCACCTCAGCCTCCCAAAGTGCTGGGATTACAGGCATGAGCCACCATGCCTGGCTCAGATCCAGTCTATTTTAACACCAGAATCTACGTCAATTCTGAACTACTCATTCTACCATATACTATTGTAATGTTAAGCTCTTTTTAGAAGAATTGGTATATTTGATATGATAGGCAGTCTTCATCTTTTAACAATATTAACTAATTCCAGGATTTCTGGTTTGCCCCTCCTTTTCCCGTTTCAGGATCACCCTTGGAAACCAACTGGACGGGATCCACCTACTAGACCCAGATGTGGTTGCACGGTTCAAGCAAAGGTACCCAGATGGTATCATCTCTAAACCTAAGAATTTATAGAAGCACTTCCTTATAGAGCTAAGAATCCATAGCGATGGCTCTGTAAGCTAAACCTGAAGATTGGTATTTGTACAATAGCTTTCTTCTTTATTTAAATAAACATTTGTATTGCAGATGAGATTTTGAAGTCCATTTTGGCTCTGCCACTTACCAGTGTGTAATCTTGTGCAACACATCTCTCAGTAGTATTTCTTATATTAAAAATGGGAGTATTACCTCACTGGGTTGCTGTGAGTGTTCAAACGAAACAAGTGCATGGGAAACATTAAAATGATCATAGGATAGGTGCAGTGGCTCACACCTGTAATCCTAGCACTTTGGGAAGCTGAAGTGGAGGATCACTGGAGCCCAGGAGTTCAAGACCAGCCTAGGCAACATAGTGAGACCCCATCTCTACTCCCAACCTCTAAAACCATTAAAAACACAGGAATGCATAGGATCAAACTAATTAGTAATATATACATGGTTCCTTGAGGAGGAGGGTCTCTAGGACAGCATTTCTCAAAGTAAAAATTTCAGTTTCATTTAAGATTATCACTTATTCTCTTAAAAGTAGGTGGCTTCTCTAGTCTGTTTTTCTTTAGATTGTTTCCAATAAATAATGATAGATCTATGGTTTCTTAAAGATATGAAACAAAAGTGAATACAACTTTAGACTTTGGTGGAATTTCTTATTAAGGATGTAGAGTTCTGCCTCTTAAACTATGATAACTCAGATACGGATGGTAACTACAGAAATAATATTTGTTAAGAGAAGTAAGAACCTCCTGGGTGATTCATTTTCCATGTAGCCCAGTGTGCCTGTATTAAAATTTTGTTCTCAAAATAGTGTATTGATGTGATAATGGGGAATAACTTTTTTAAGAGGGAACCGTTAATGTAATTTCTTATCCCTTTTAAAATGTATGCACACAGTGGCGTTTTCTCCTAGGCTCAAAGCTGAGTACTCTCCCATCATTTTAATAATATTTTAGGCAAGTCCTATGACAATTATACCAACAAGTTTCTTCAACCCCACCACCACCCCTTACCATCTCTATGTTTTGCTTGCCCATAATCCCTTCACCCTTTCCTCTGCTATTACCACTGGTATTTCTGCTTGTGGTTAAAAGCAAAAAGCATCTCCAGATTACAGCAAATTCAGTGGCCCTGCTTCATAGTGTGAAGGGAGAAAAGTGGGGAAACACGAACAGCCATCATGGTTTGTGATCAGGCACTACCAGAAGCCCAGCTTGTGTTTCAAAAACAGGCTCTTGGACATGTTCCCAGCAGATAACTCTTCACTGGCTTGGAGAACAGGAAGGACTATTTCACAAACACCACTGTGTTTGAATTTCTAGAGGCTACCCAGGCCAAGAATACATCCCTAAGAGAGAAAAAGACATACACAAACAGAATTATACACAAACAGAATTATAGCCTAGATACATTCTTTTTATCTGTCTTAAACAGATTCCCAAATAATTTCCTGTAGCATCATGGTGACATAGTATCACATCAGAAATATAAGAATTGTCAGAAGTAGAGGGAATGCGGATTTATTCAAGTAGGAAATAGAAATGCCTTGTCCTATAGCTATAGGTAATTCCCAGGAAAATTTGGGGAGGGGGGTAAAATCTTAGGAACTTCTCCGATTTCCCTCACAAATAGTAAATTATTATGTGCTACTTTCCGCTTACCATTTCCCCAAATTCTAATTCCCTAAGTAGTCTGATTTGCATTAAGGATTCAAAAGCTAGTATTTGCAAACACTAACAGCTTAATGTATTATCATGTTTTTAAAGAGCATACATAGGTATGTGGTAACTGAAAAATGTGAACTGCTGATTATGTCATCTTTGGCTATGTGGCGAATGTAAGGTCTTAAGCAGGGGAGCTTTTCTAGTAGACCAGATAAACAGCAACCTACTCTACCTATTTTATGCTCAAGATTACCATGTTTCCCAATAAAATTAATTTAGCAGTATCTGAATTACAAGAAGGGGAAGGGTAAGCTCACCTGCAGTGCTTCACCACACACTCATTGCTGCAGTATTCATTGTCCCAGTCCTTACTCAAAATTGGAGGGTTCTCACAACCAGACCTCACACATCGAGGCTGTGGTGAGAGCGCCACAGGAGACCCACTCACCAATTCAACATCCATCTGAGAAGGAGACTCAACCTACGAGAGGAAGCATCAAGGTGGATTAGATTGCTCCCTGCCTAGCTAGCTAGCTAGTTCAATTATCTGTAGAAACCAGTGAAACAATAGGTATTACAATTCCTCACAGTGGGGTAAAACTGCAAAACGTGAGTTCTTGGTCTGCCCCTCTAGAGTCCAGCTTCAGAACTTTGCCAAGCAGAATGACATGAAGATTCTTCCCATCAGGAGAAAGCTGGGCATATGTTAATGCTTTTTTCTCCCCTTAAGCCTGGCTAATCAAGTGAAGTAGTGGGAGTGGAAAGGTAGTGGTCTTTTAATTTTAATCTAACCTGTCAATGGCTTTCTGCCACACTTTAATATTCCTGACAGTATGCAAATCAAAAGTAGAGTGAGAGTAGAGGCTAAGTCACCTCAAGTTAGATGAGGGCTATGAGGAGTCAAAATGTGGTGCAGTTAGAAACAGGAAAAAAAAAGGGAGATTCATAGTTTCCTGCTGAAAGGTTTTTGTGTGTATGTGTGTTTTTGAGACAGAGTCTCACTCCGTCACCAGGCTGGAGTGCAGTGGTGTGATCTCAGCTCACTGCAACCTCTGCCTCCCTGGGTTCAAGTGATTCTCCTGCCTCGGCCTCCCAAGTAGTTGGGACTACAGGTGCACGCCACCACACCCAGCTAATTTTTGCATTTTTAGTAGAGTCGAGGTTTCACCATGTTGGCCAGGGTGGTCTAGATCTCTTGACCTCGTGGTCCGCCCACCTCAGCCTCCCAAAGTGCTGGGATTACAAGTGAGCCACTGCGCCTGACCTTTTTTTTTTGAGACAGTTTCACTCTGTTGCCCAGGCTGGAGTGCAGTGGCACAATCTCGGCTCACTGCAACCTCCGACCTCCCGGGTTCAAGCAATACTTCTGCCTTAGCCTCCTGAGTAGCTGGGACTACAGGTGTGCACCACCATGCCCAACTATTTTTTCTATTTTTAGTAGAGATGGGGTTTCACCATATTGGCCAGGCTGGTCTCAAACTCCTGACCTCGTGATCCGCCCACCTCGGCCTCCCAAAGTGCTGGGATTACAGGTGTGAGCTACCGTGCCCAGCCTCCGACTTTTTTTTTTTTTTTAGACAGAGTCTCCCTCTGTTGCCAGGCTGGAGTGCAGTGGCGCAATCTCGGCTCACTGCAACCTCTGCCTCCTGGGTTCACGTGATTCTCCTGCCTCAGCCTCCTGAGTATCTGGGATTACAGGCGCCTGCTACCAAGTGCAGCTAATTTTTTGCATTTTTAATAGAGATGGGGTTTCACCATGTTGGCCAGGCTGGTCGTGAACTCCTGACCTCAGGCGATCCACCTGCCTCAGCCTCCCAAAGTGCTGGGATTACAAGTGTGAGCCACCATACCTGGCCATATTTATGTCTCTTTTAAAAAACAATGTTATGAACCAGTTAAAATTTTTTTGCTATATCCCCTGCCCCACACACATTTAAAACATCAAGCTTTGAACCTGAGGAAGCGGAAAAAAAAAAGAGAAAACATCAAGCTAAGAAGGAATTTAAGTCCTAGGAGAAATGAAAAGCTTTGTATTTTTAAAGTTTAGGATCCTTGGGTAAATAACTGAAAAATAACTTCTTAGGCTATATCCTGTCTAGTTGAACTAGTGTCCTCTGCTTAGTTAAGGAGTGGTCTGGGACAGAAGACTGTCTTAATGTATCTCACTGAAAACACTATGGGTACTGTGGTTGAGACAAGTCACTGTTGCAAGGAACTCCCATCTGCAGGATGTTTTGTGCTCCTGGTTGCTGGGCATTAAATGCTAGTAGCAACCCCCATTTAGCTATCTGTATTTCTTTTCTTTCTCTTTCTCTCTCTTTCTCTTTCTTCTTTCTTCCCCTCCTTCCCTCCCTCCCTTCCTTCCTCACACTCTCAAGTTTTTGCTGAAACAACCCGCATTTTTATTGGGTGAACAAAAATGTTCTTACACATTTTCACTAAACTAGAAGACTTAAAAATAGAGGCTTACCTCAGGAACTACATCTGTGATCATCTCACAGATAGTCTCAGGAGAAGTTGCCTCCACTGTATGGGCCTCAGGGCTGTTGTTCATAGGCCGCTCAGGACTACTTTCCACAGTTGGTGGGACTAAGGTAGTCTGCATTTTCAAAGTGGGTAGAGGTACACTCTTGATCTGCAGAGGAGGTGGCTGTTGCTGTAAATTGATTCGAACTTTCTGAGGTGGAGGCTGTTGCATGGCCTGGAGTGGAGGAGGCTGCTGTAGTATGGTAACTTGCTGTTGAGTCGGGGGCTGTGGCATCTGTTGTAATGGAGGGGGCTGTAGTCGGGGTGGAGGCAGTTGCATAGAAGCAGCAGCAGCAGCAGCTGCTGCTGCCTGCAACACTGATCGAGTGACAATCTGGGCTTGTTGACTGGGCTGGATAGTAGCTGTACTGGTTTGGCCTAGTTGGAGCCCCCGGGAGGTCACCACTGTGGCTGGGATAACAGTAACCATCCCTCCTTGAGACATAGTAATGGAAGAGGGCAACATCTGTTTGGTAATAATCAACTTGGTGATATTGGGCTGACCCCCAGCTCCAGAAGATGGCTGGTTTGCCACATAGGATGAAAGGGTGGAGTTAACCACAATGGATGGGGACAGGGCAGGGGGCTCTATTGTAGCTGGTGCTGGAGATGCTGGGTCAACAGTAGCCATAGGAGGTGGAGAAGGAGTTTGTGATGGTGGTGCTGGATCCAATTCTACTGTTTCCACAGTGGCCTAAAAGAAGACAAAACCAAAACAAACACTTGGTAGTATGTGGTATTTACTGCTAACAAACAGTTCCCAAAAATGTCTTACTGGTTTAAATAGTCATCTACCCTGTCCCTCTTACCTGACACTCCTGGTTGTCTTTGTAAGCAGCCAGAGCCTTCAGATACTCTTTCTTGGCAGCCTCAGTTTTCCGTTTATATACCTGCAAGAAACAGACTTTAAAAAAAAAAAAAAGACTCCCCATACTCCTAGGAAAGATTGATAGTTCTGTATTGTTTATCAATGAATGACAATTCATCTTAGTCTAATCACTGACAGCCTCTTTCAGTGAATATAATTCTGAAAGCTAACAGTCAGGACAACCCCCACGGCAGACTCACTCCACTGAGTATACCTCTGAAAGCCAACCAATCAACAGGAGTCTTGCAAGAAGAGCTACATTTTAAAGCAAACATCAACCCATGCTCACTTCAGTAACAAAAATAAAGCCTAACCCCAAAACTGTGTAAGATCAGTAGTTTGGCTTAGCCTGGGACTGTGCCTAACCACTTTATTTTCCCTTAAGGAATGTGGTAAATTGTTTGCAAAGATGGCCACAAGACTTCCTCCCATCCTGTATGCCCCTGTTCCCATCAACAGCTGAAGCCTGTTTCCCCTTCCTTTGAATCTGGGCTAGCTCTAAAAAGTTCTTAAACTCTAAATCCAAAAAAGAAAATGAAAGAAAAAAAATAGGCCAGTGCGGTGGCTCACGGCTGTAATCCCAGCACATTGGGAGGCCAAGGTGGGTGGATCACCCGAGGTCAGGAGTTCAACACCAGCCTGACCACCACAGTAAAACCCATCTCTACTAAAAATACAAAATTAGTCAGGTGTGGTGGCACATGCCTCTAATCCCAGCTACTTGGGAGGCTGAGGAAGGAGAATCGCTTGAACCTGGGAGGCAGTGGTTGCAGTGAACCAGGATCGCATCATTGCACTCCAGCCTGGGCAAACAGAGTAAAACTCCATCTCAAAAAATAAATAAAATAAATAAATAATTCTAAATCCAAACTTGGTAGTGGATTTGAGAGTTAGCCACAGCATGTAGCCTATCAAGTAATAGCCTAATTTTATAAATGGGGAAAAAATAGAGACTTAGAAAAGTTAAATATCTAAAAATTGAACAGTATACGGATGCTAAATATCTAAAAATGGAACAGTAGAAGGATGCTACATGAGGAATTATAGGATACATTATTACTTGAAAGCACATGGAATTTAAAGAACCTGGACTGTGTCTCAACTTTACCAGTTAAAAGTTATATGACCTTTACTTGGCATTGGGCTCCAGTTTCCACCTTAAAAGCAGGAGATGGTAGCTATTGTACAGAGTTATTGTAAAGATTCAGTGCTTTTATAATAATTATTAATTATTTATTTGAGACAGGGTCGGGTCTTGCTCTGTCACCCAGGCTGGAGTGCAGTGACACAATTATGGCTCACTGCAGCCTTTATATCCTGGACTCAAGCAATCCTCCCATCTCAGCCTCCATAGCTGGGACCATAGGCACCTGCCACCATGCATAGCTAAGTTTTTGTAGAGACAGGGATCTCCCTATGTTGCCCAGGTTGGTCTCGAACTCATAGGCTCAAGCAATCCTTCTGCCCTGGCCTCCCAAAATGCTAGGATTAAAGGCATGAGCAACCACACTCAGCCTATTAATAATTTTTAAATAGGTTTTCTGGAGTCAGTATATGGCTGCAACTTCTAAGACAAAGGATGATCTATGTGTCATTAACAAACAGCTGATACTAAATAAGGACATGTAAGAAAAAAGAAAACCTCAGTTTTTATCTCTTTAAAAACTTCTGGAACAGGCCAGGCACGGTGGCTCATGTCTGTAATCCTAGCACTTTGGGAGGCCAAGGTGGGCAGATCACAAGGTCAGGAGTTTGAGAACAAGCCTGGCCAACACGGTGAAACCTCGTCAATACTAAAAATACAAAAATTAGCCGGGCATGATGGCGCATACCTGTAATCCCAGCTACTTGGGAGGCTGAGGGAGGAGAATCGCCTGAACCTGGGAAGTGGAGGTTGCAGTGACCCAAGATCATGCTACTGTACTCCACTCTGAGTGACAGAGCGAGACTACATCTCAAATATAACAAAAAACAAAGAACAACAACAAGAAAAACTTTTGGAACATTCATTACTAGTTCCTCAATATTTGCTCACCTGTTTTTGCTCCTCTCCAAGACTATCCCACATGGAGGCTACAATTTTTGAAACCTCGCCAAAAGTGGCATTAGGATTCTGTCCCTTGATGGCAGCCTGTGTATCACGAAAGAATAAAGCATATGCTGAAACTGGTTTCTGAGGTTCATTAGGATCTTTCTTTTTTCTCTTCTTTGGGGCCTTCTGCTTTTTCCCTGCCTCCACCACCACTGTCTTCTGGGTGGGAAGTTGCTGTAGGGGAGAAAAGAGAGAGAATTACATAATGGCCAATAAGAAGTATTATGTCTGGAAACTAGCTAACATGTATGGAATTTTCAGAAATGCTAAAAATTGTGGTAATAGCATTAAAGGACGTTAGTCAAGTACTGAGAACCAATAAGAATAGGAATTGAGAGGAGAATTATAAACTGGGAATTGGGAGGTGGAACCCCATACCCAGAAAAGAGCAGAGGAGATGGCAGGGCAGGGGTAAAGAATACCGATTAGGCTCTGTATACCAAGAGTTTTATTCTAGGCTATCATGGCAGAGTTGATTTTGACAGGGAATGCCTCACCCTCCGGAAATCCTCAACACCATCCTCGTGAAGTGAACTAGTAGGTGAAGGGGTGGTTGAAAGACGATCTTCAGGTGACTGGGCAGGTGGCAGGATTGTGCCACCCCCTAAGCTCAAACCCAGTTGGGAACTCAGTTCTGACTGATCAATGGTGGTCAACTGGCTATGCCCCATCAAGCCAGATGTCATGTCTGTCATTGGTACATCAATTGTAACAGGTGGGTTGGCACTATACTGAGTTCCTATAGAGTGGTCCAAGTCCTGAGAGAAGCAGAAGGACTAATTAAACACTAAATATAAAAAAAAAACCACTTTTCCCCCCTGAATTTAGGACATCTTATAAATTCCCTGCCTACCTAGACTATATCATTTAAACTATAAAACATCAAATAACTTGTCTTCACATAAAACATATTAAGCAAAAACAAAAATATTTTTAAAAACTAAGCTTTTTAAAAAAGTACAGAAATTAATGAATTTACCTCTTTGCACTCAAAAGAAGAAATAATCAGAGAAGTTGTACCGTTGGATAAGTTAAAGAGCAATCAACTTATTCAGCAATCTATAGGTAGTGACAACACACTGAGTAAAGAAAAACTTCCTGTCTGTACCCTCCCAACAGCTTTTAAAATTGCAATATACAGGCAATCAGCATAAATAAGCCCATTATTACAGAAATTTGGCATCAAATACAGAGTATGAAGATGTTCTACTGCTGAGATGTGCTGGAAGCCCAGCATACTGATTTATATCACATACTAATCCACAGTTAATACTATATTTGGCTCAGACGTTAAAAAAAAAAAAAAAAAAAAAAAAAAGCTGTGTTCTTTCTGCTAGCTTCTCAACATGGTTCAGACCATTTTTGAATAAATCCCTCCATGTGCCAGCTATCACACTCAAATTTGAATCCTAGGATTTAAAGGCCATAATAAAAGCAGAAAACACTTTTTCCCAAAAATCACAATAAATAATTTTCAAACCAGACATTGTGCAATTTTAAATTATTTTTCAAGTAAAATCTACCTACATGGTAAATTTCATTTATTCAAGTGAAATTAAATCTTAGTTGGTGAGCCTTTAGCCACAAGAATGAGAAACAAGTAATACTCAAGTGGAGTATGGAATAAAGAGTAACTTTTGTCTCCTCTAATGCCATGCCCATTAGCTGGGGTAAGCCTAACAATGTCTTGCCCCTTACCATGGTCAAGCCCCCACTCAGGAGCCCCCCGCCCTGCTCCATCAAGCCATGGGTCATGCCCACAGGCATGTCCAATGTCTGGACCCCATACTGGGCTGAAAAACTGCCATCCTGTGAAGAGGAAGGGTCTGCCAGGTCATCAAAGTGGCCAACCACATCTGAGACAGCCAATGAGGGATCAGAATCCAAGGAGATAGGTGG
Organism: Cheracebus regulus; assembly: GCA_963574635.1. Taxonomy (NCBI): domain Eukaryota; kingdom Metazoa; phylum Chordata; class Mammalia; order Primates; family Pitheciidae; genus Cheracebus; species Cheracebus regulus. The sequence goes on from CAUYQU010030661.1 coordinate 103,779, forward strand.
GATTTCAAATTCTTCATCACCCAAGCTTGGTGTATGGAATGTCTGTAGAAGAAAAAAGGGGGAAGAGAATTAGTGAAAAGAGGAGAAATGGCATACTACAAGAGAACATATTAGGGTACTAGAGATTCTCAGGGTATATTTTTTTCTGCTTAAGATCCTATTTTGTAATCGATTTTTTAGGACCTATTTAATTTTACAAATCTCTCTTCTTTCTAATATTCATTCAAGGCAGCTAACAGTCACATTTTTCAATTCTGTTTTTTTTTTTGAGACAGAGTCACTCTGTCACCCAGTGGCACGATCTCAGCTCACTGCAACCTCCGCCTCCCAGGTTGAAGCGATTCTCCCGCCTCAGGCTCCTGAGTAGCTGAGATTACAGGCACGTGCCACCATGCCAGGCTAATTTTTGTATTTTTAGTAGAGATGGGATTTCACCATGTTGGTCAGGCTGGTCTTGAACTCCCTGACCTCAAGTGATCCACCTGCCTTGGCCTCCCAAAGTGCTGGGATTATAGGCGCGAGCCATCGCGCCTGGCAATTTTCAATTGTTCTATCTCTTTTCTACCATTACCATCTCTGTTGTCCTAAATTATGCCTATTCTAATGAATAATTCTTTCAGTACTATTACTTAGGATATAGCCTTTATAACTTGTTTATCTATGATCCTTGACATCTCTCTAAAGATTCTAATAGAGAACGGTTAGTTTCACAATTATTACACCTAAACTGTTAGGCCACAGAAATTCATCGTTAGCCAGCCAATTATACTTTGTTGTTTTAGGTTCCTTTCAAATGGATGCTGAAATGTACTGTCATGGGAACTTTATCCCCCTCTAACATATTTGCACTTAGAATTTCCTACCTCTTCTCCACTTTAGAAATTATAATGTTAACAACAAATAGATTCCCATTTGTATAGGATTTTCAGAAAACCTCAACAATGCCAACAATGCTAGTCTTTCTCTGACCAAGCTTCTCTCTAAGAGAGGAAGAAAAGGATTACACCAGCTGGCTAAAGACTCAATCCCTTCCTCTGAGTCCAACTAGGTCAATAATACATTATTCTTCTTCTGAATGAGGCCACCCACCATTCATGGAGCTAACAGACCAATGAATGTCTGATCTAAGATATGTTAACTGCTATGGTTCTGTTTTGACACTAAAATCTAAATGGAGGCATTTATAGCAATAAATTATAAATAATAGCAAGAAACTGCTGTCAGAGAGACCTGGGTACAAGACCTTGAACAAGTTTTCTTCATCTGTAAAATGGGAATTATAATGGTAATCCCCTTATATGGTTATTATGAGGACAAGTGATATTTAGTGCATAAAAGCTTAGCACATTGCTTAATACATATAATGGCTTAATAACCATGATTAACCATTGTTATGAATGATAATATCCTAAAAACAATTACTCCTCCACCTGCCTCAACCAATTATCACAGATAATTGGAATTTTAGAAACTTTAAATTCTATCAATCTAACACACAGCATAGTAAATATAACCTGATTCAGATCAAATTCAATAGGTACCCACATTTTTTTTCATAACTGAAAATGCATCCTTTTCATAACTGAACAATGCATTCTTTAAACAGAGTTCCTAAAGTTTCTTCTTTTTGAGATGGGGTTCTTGCTCTGTCACCCAAGCTGGTCTAGAACTCCTGGTTCAAGCAAGCCCCCAGCCCCAGCCTCCCAAGTAGCTGGGACTACAGGCATGTGCTACCACACTCAGATAATTTTAAAAACTTTTTGTAGAGATGAGCTCTCTCTGTGTTACCCGGGCTGGTCTTGAACTCCTGGGCTCAAGTGATCCTATAGGCTCGGCCTCCAAAGTGCTAGGCTTACAGACCTCAAGGTTCCTCTAGATCCTGAAAGGTTCTTCTCACATTATGACCATTTCTGGTTTTTTTTTTTTTTTTGAGATAGAGTCTCCTTTGTCACCTAAGATAAAGTGCAGTGGCACAATCTTATGGCAACCTCTGCCTCCCGGGTTCAAGTGATTCTCCCACCTCAGCCTCCCAAGTAGCTGACACCACAGGTGCATGCCACCATGCTAGGCTAATTTTTCAATTTTTTGTAGAGCTTGGGTCTGGCCATATTGCCCAAACTGGTCTTGAACTCCTGGCCTCAAGTCATCACCCTGCCTTGGCCTCCCAAACTGCTGAGATTACAGGCATGAGCCACAGAGCTCAGCCTCCAATTCTGGTTTAATGAAGACATTAGGCTAGGAGCAGTGGCTCATGCCTATAATTCCAGCACTTTGGGATGCCCAGCTGGGCGGATTACATGAGGCCAGGAGTTTGAGACCAGCCTGGCCAACACAGTAAAACCCATCTCTATTAAAAGAACAAAGTTGGGCATGGTGGAACACACCTATAATCCCAGCTACTCAAGCGGCTGAGGCACGAGGATCACTTGAACTCAGGAGTTGGAGGTTGCAGTAAGCCAAGATTGTGCCACTGCACTCCAGCCTGGGTGACAGATTAAAACAATTACTAAAAAAAGAAAAAAAAGGCCACATGCAGTGGTTCATGCCTGTAATCTTGGCCCTTTGGGAGGCTGAGGCGGACAGATCACCTGAGGTCAAGAGTTTGAGACCAGCTTGGCCTACCCGTTTCTACTAAAAATACAAAAATCAGCCAGGCATGGTGGCGGGTGCCTGTAATGCCAGCTACCTCAGGAGGCTGAAGCAGGAGAATCACTTGAACCTGGGGGGCAGAGGTTGCAGTTGCAGTAAGCCGAGATCGTGCCACTGCACTCCAGCCTGGGCAACAGAGCAAGACTCTTGTCTCCAAAAAATAAAAATAAAATAAAAGACATTGCTAGAGAGAATATTTCCACCTAGCAGAAACCAGGGAGAACAAAGTATGTCTGTGAAATGCCCTATCTCTCTGAATCACATTTGTAAAAGTTTCCTGAGAGACAAAAAGATACGTATGCAGTTTCATTTCTGTATTTTCCTTCTCTTTACTATTTTGCTTGGTATGGTAAAAATTTGATCATTGTCTGAGATATAAGTAGCACATGGAGCATAAGAACAGGCAGTTCTCAGCCAGGCACGATGGCTCATACCTGTAATCCCAGCACTTTGGGGAAGCCGAGGTGGGCAGATCACTTGAAGTCAGGACTTCAGGACCAGCCTGGCCAATATGAAAAACCCCATCTCTACTAAAAATACAAAAATTAGGTGGGTGTGGTAGCATGTTCCTATAATCCCAGCTACTCAAGTGGCGGAGGCATGAGAATCGCTCAAACCCTGGGGGTTGGAGGCTGCAGTGAGCCAAGATCACGCCACTGCACTCCAGTCTGGATAACAGAGCAAGACTTTCTCTCTCCCTCTCTCTCTCTCTCACAAACACACACACACACACACCACACCACACCAACACCAAAAATACCAGGATACTACAACAACAAAACAACAAAAATACCAGGCAGTTCTTGATGGGAAAAACTGAACTTTCCCCAAGAACTGAAAATTTCTCATTAGTACACAAACTATGCATTTATGCGTGTTGTGTGTGTTTTGTTTCTTTTTAATTTTTTATTTTAAGACAGGGTCTTACCCTGTCACCCAGATTGAGTGCATGGCTCCATCATCACTCACTGCAGCCTTGAAATCTTGATCTCAACTGATCTTACCACCTTGGCTTCCCAAAGTTCTAGGATTACAGGTGTGAGCCATTGTGTCTGGCCCATAATTTTTGTTATTGTGTGGAAGTTTTAACTTCCAGTCCATGATTCTTTATGATACTTCAGTTTAGATTTACATGAGCATTTTTTTAGGTAGAGGGTACGAAGATTTTTACCAAATTTTTGTACAAAGAAAAAAAGTTGTAGGAACAGAAAGAAGGATCAGAGGAAATATTTACTATACTAGACTAATAGTAAAATAGTACTTTCCAAGTTTTTAAGATACAGATTGCTTTGGCAAAGCAAAGATGCCTATCCTTTTCTGCTTACAAAACAGCAACTTTGTCAGAATATAAAAAAGATACTACTTGTTAATGAGGACCCCAAAATGATAAAAATTCATATCCAAAACAAGGGACCAGTGTTCTACAAGTGACTACCCCTCATAAACTATCTGAATACTCTCCTTGTACACTAAAACATTAGACATGGCTACATAAAATGAACTGAACAATGGTAAAAAAAAAAAATGAGACACGGAGAGATTCCATTATGTAGGATCAACAAGGTATTCTTTCTATACACAACCCCCTGGGATGTGGAAAAGCTTTGTTATTCAGTACCTATGGCTTTCATGGTGGTTTTCTAGGTTCTGTTTTATTTCTTCCTTTAATGACTAGTTAGATAACTGCAATTATCAAGAATACAAAGGGTAAAAAAAAAAAAAAAAGGGTAAACCACATGCTGTGGTAAAAATAGAGATTCACTAAAAACTCTCACTACAAATGATCTCTAAAATTATGGGTAAAATCCAATAATGAATATCTAAAGTTATTTTATTTTACTGAATCTATTACATAACCAGATCACACTCTTCACACTCTAGACTGTTAAATATAAAACAAAGCTAAAACGGTAGCAAATATTAGAAAGAATTGGTTTGGACACAGAAGGAGAAAACAGGAACATGATATGTAGTTACCTTCTAACTTAGCTTTCCTTTCTTTCTCTGTCGAATTCCTGGGCCATTTTGAGGGAGGGGCTGGTTTGGGAATTACAGTTTATAAGCAAAGATGCTTAGATATCTAGAGAACCAAAAAAATAATGAAAAATACCATTTCCCTCCCTTTTTTCATTCTCTGATACCAAAACAATCTATTATTTCTTTAGCTTATTGTATAGATTATTTATTTTAGAGAAATTTATTTTAATCCAACACCTATTTAGTCAACAATACACTAGTACTATGGGTCAATGAAATAACTATTCTTAAAAACTGATGTAGTGAAAATTTTACCTATTTACCATGAAATAATGAACTAGTTATATGTTATAGGTACTTTTCCTAATGAAGGATAGGTACCTTAATGCCTAATTATTTCCCCAGTGTGCTCTAAGCATAACACCACTATATAAGAGCCAGCCTGAAAAAGAGAAACAGAAAGATTAAATTGCCTTCAGATGATATAGAACTTTCCTATCTCAGGCAATACTATCTCTAGACAGTTACTCTTTTGAAATTATTACTATTTATTTCATTGATATATAACTTATGTAAGGTACATAGATTTTAAGTATATAGGTCAATGGATTCTTTACATATGCAAACATCCAAGTAATCACTATCCAGATCAAAGATGCAGAACACTTCCTTGTGCCCCTTTCCAGTGAATACTTTGTTTCCTTCACAACTGGTATCACTATTTTGATCCCTTCACAACAGGTATCACTATTTTGACAGTTCAGTTCAGTTTTGCCTATTCTTGACCCTCACTTAAAAATATGAACTAATGCCAGGCACGGTGGCTAGTAATCTCAGCACTTTGGGAGGCCAAGGAAGGTGGATCACAAGGTAAGATGTTTGAGACCAGCCTGACCAACATGGTGAAACTCCATCTCTACGAAAAATACAAAGATGAGCTGGGCGTGGTGGCATGTGCCTGTAATTCCAGCTCCTCAGGAGGCTGAGGCAGGAGAATCCCTTGAACCCGGGAGGCGGAGGTTGCAGTGAGATTGTGCACCTGCAATTCCAGCCTGGGGACAGAGCGAGACTCCATCTAAAAAAAAAAAAAAAAAAAAAAAGAGAGAGAGAAAGAATATAGCGTCTACTGTTTTATGTCTGTCTTCTTTTACTCAATATTTTTTAGATGATCCAATTCCATTTATCATTTCATTTTTTATTGCTGTGTAGTATTCCTTTTCACAAATATACCATTTTTTTTTCTGTTGATAGACATTTGCATTGTTTTCAGGGTTTAGCTATTAAGAATAAAGTTGCTGTGAACATGTTTTTGGTGAACATATGCAATCATTTCTGATGTGTGCATATCATGGAGTGGAATTTACCTGGTCACAGGTTAGGCATATGTTTACCTTCAGTAGGTACTACTAAAGAACCTGCCAGTACTGCTAGTTTTCCAGTGGCTGAATTAATTTACACTCACTAGCAATAATTAAGTTATCCACATGCACTGGGAGCAATGGCTCACAGCTAAAATCCCAGCACTTTTGGAGATAGAGACAGGTAGATCACTTGAGGTCAGGAGTTCAAGACCAGCCTAGCCAACATGGTGAAAACCTGTCTCTACCAAAAATACAAAAATTAGCTGGATGTGGTTGTGCATGCCTGTAATCCCAGCTACTCAGGAGGATGAGGCATGAGAACTGCTTGAACCTGGGAGGTGGAGGTTGCAGTGAGTCAAGATCAGGCCACTGCACTTCCACCTGGGCAACAAGGCAAGACTGCATCTCAGAAAAAAAAAAAAAAAGAGTTATCCATATCCTTGTCAACTCTTGAAATGGTCAGTCTTTTTAATTTTAATCATTCTGGTGGTTGTGCAATGGTATCTTATAATTTTAATTTGGCATTTATTTCCCTGATGAGTGATGATGATACTTTTTCATAGTAACTGGCAATTTGGAAATTTTTTTTGTGACGTAACTGTACAAATATTTTACCTCCTTTTAAATTGAATTCTTTGAAGAAGTACTTGATATATTCTGAATATGAGTTAAATATATGTATTGTAAATATCTTCTCCCAGTGTGTGGAATGCCTATTTGGGTAACTACTTTTTTGGGGGGAGGTTCAGCAAAGTCTAAAAATTTCTCCTCTTATAAAAAAATATTACCTTTACCAGCTGGGCGCTCACGCCTGTAATCCCAGCACTTTGGGAGGCCAAGGTGGGTAGATCACCTGAGGTCAGGAGTTCAAGACCAGCCTGGCCAACATGGTGAAACCCCATCTTTAAAAAAAAAAAAAAAAAAAAAAAAATTACCTTTACCTACTTCTAAGATATATTTGAGATGGCTCACAGTAAAACAATAATCCCATTAAAATAAAAGTTATAAAACAACCATTACCACCACTACCAAGGGAAAGAGAAGGCATAGAAGCTGTAATAAGAATGTGGAGAACTGTTAACAATGACAGGAGCCTTAGGCAAAAGGAAGCTACTGAAATTGAGCCTAAAACTTAGCTATCAGCTTCTTGGCAAAATAAAATAAAATAAGATTTCTTAAGTCACAAAAACAAAAACAAAGGACAGATTCAAATCTGGAAAGTTTCTTTCTTTCTTATTATAATATTACTTATTAATACTTTAAATTTACTTTCCTTCACTACACACCATGATTCAAGAAAAGTTTCTTGATGTAAAAGGGAACCCCTTCTGGCCAGGCATCGTAGCTCACACTTACAATTCTAGCATTTTGGGAGGCTGAGGTGGTTGGATCGCTTGAGCCTAGGAATTTGAGACCAGCCTGGGCAACATGGTGAGATCCCGTCTCTATTAAAAATAAGAAGGCCGGGGAGGTGGCTCATGTCTGTAAGGCCAGGCACAGTGGCTCACGACTGTAATCCCAGCACTTTGGGAGGCTGAGGCAGGGATCATGAGGTCAGGAGTTCAAGAACAGCCTGGCCAACATGGTGAAACCCCTGCCCCTACTAAGAATACAAAAAAATTAGCCGGTCGTGGTGGCATATGCCTGTAATCCTAGCTACTCAGGAGGCTGAGGCAGAACTGCTTGAACCTGGGAAGTGGAGGTTGCAGTGAGCTGAGATCACGCCACTGCACTCCAGCCTGGGTGACAGAGCAAGACTCCATCTCAGAAAATTTAAAAAAACAAAAGCAAAAAGGAATCACTTTTTATGTGGTTACCTCTTCATAAAAGGGGTAGAGAGTTAAAAACAGTGGGTAAACTTGAAAACTACTTGTATAATTTTAAAATGCCCTTTCACATGAATGGGGCCAATGTAAAATTTATAATACCACTCTAAATAACAAAATTTAAACTGTGGAGACCTGATTGAGGAGAAATTGGCACTTTCATGCAAGTAAGACCAATGTGAGATTTGCAACACTCAAATAATGAAATTTAAAAATGGAGATCTCACTCACAAGAAACTGGCAACTGGGAGTGCAAAGCACTAAGCAGATTTTAGCTGTTATTTTAATAAATTCATTACTATTATTTTTTCAATAGAGAAAGAGTTTCATCATGTTGCCCAACCTGGTCTAGAACTCCTGGGATCAAACAATTCTCCCATGTCAGCCTCCCAAAGGGTTGGGATTACTGGCATAAGCCACTGTGCTGGGCCCAGATTTTAGTTTTATATCACTTCTAAGTTTGCTGCATACTAGATTTGCATTTACCCTACTTATGAGAATAATAAATAATACCAACAAAAAAAGTTAAACTAGTGCCAGGCATGGTGGCTCACACCTGTAATAGCAGGGAAGCTGCTGTTACTTTGGGAAGCTGAGGCAGGTGGATCACTTGAGGCCAGTAGTTCAAGACCAGCCTCGGCAACATTGCGAAACTCCCATCTCTACTAAAATACAAAAAATCATAATAAAAATAATTAGCTGGGCCTGGTCTCAAATGCCTGTAGTCCCAGCTACTTTGGGAGAATGAGGCAGGAGAATCAATTAAGCCCGGGAGGCAGAGGCTGCAGTGAGCCAAGACTGTGCCACTGCACTCCAACCTGGGCAATAGGGAGAATCTGTCTCAAAAAAAAAAAAAAAAAAAAAAAGCTAAACTAGCAACTGCTCCTTATCAACCCAATTTTCATCCATGAAAACGTTAGGATTATAGGATAAGCCCATGAGACAGCCATGACAATTCCTGGTACAAAAAAACTGATGCAAATGGTCCACACCAGTTTTGAAAATAAATATAAAAATCCTCAAAAAATGGCAGATGGTTCAAAACTTCATTCTCTCAAAGACAGAAATTTTTGTCTATTCCACCTTTCTCTTTTGCCTCCCCTGAATAAGTGATACCTATCTATAGTATGACAATATTTCTTTCCTTTTTTTTTTTTTGAGACGGAGTCTCACTCAGCTGCCCAGGCTGGAGTATAATGGCACGACCTTGGCTCACTGCAACCACCATCTCCTGGGTTCAAACAATTCTCTCATCTTAGCCTCCCAAGTAGCTGGGATTATAGGCACCTGCCATCATACCCAGCTAATTTTTGTATTTTAGCAGAGACAGAGTTTCACCATGTTGGCCAGGCTGGTCTTGAACTCCTGACCTCATGTGACCCACCTGCCTCCACCTCCCAAAGTGTTAGGATTACAGGCGTGAGCCACTGGGCCCGGCTCTATGACAGTATTTCACCAGAATTTTTCACTAATACTTTAGGGCTTCATCATAACCTTTAATTCTATTTTAAAACATCATAAGAGACTATTATTACAGCTGTTTGACATCTGGGGAAACTGTGACATACAAAGATTAAGTATTCTGCCCAAAGTCTAAGTCACTGGCAAACTGAAATATGTCGTACTCAACTCTTTTTATGTTCTCTAGCAGCTATTTCCTTTCCTCCTGGCATTAGCAAAACAAGCAGACCTGTGTAAGTAAAGGTAACCACAAACTTTTTATCAAAGTGGAAATTTAGGCCGGGCGCAGTGGCTCAGGCCTGTAATCCCATCACTTTTCGGAGGCCAAGGTGGGTGGATTAACTGGGGTCAGGAGTTTGAGACCAGTCTGCCAATATGGTGAAACCCCATCTCTACTAAATATACAAAAATTAGCCAGCGTGGTGGTGCGCGCCTGTAATCCCAACTACTAGGGAGGCTGAGGCAGGAGAATCGCTTGAACCCGGGAGGCCGAAGTTGCAGTGAGCCGAGATCGCGCCACTGCATTCCAGCCTGGCAACAAAGCAAGACTCCCGTCTCAAAAAAAATAAATAAATAAATAAAGGAGGAAATTTAAATGAAATAAAATTTAAAAGACCCCTTTAACAGAGTTCGTTTCAAGAATGAACACATGTTGTCCACGGTTAACCCTCTGCTAGGTAAGCTCTACCCCTCACCCCAATTTCTTCAGCTGAAAAATTTTCTTCCTACTGAGACCCCCCCAAGATTGTTGTAGCTATTTCTCCCCAAAGAAAGGAGACAATTCCACTGTCTTCGAATCCAGAATCACTTCCGTCTTTAAATAAGTTCTCTCTTTCCAGTACCCTGCTTTTCTGATGACAGCAACTTCCAAGAACTTCCCCAGAGAGTCCTCATAGGCCCTAGAAGCAGCTGCCACTTTTCTCTAAACACCAATTGCGGCGCTTGGTTCCCAACCCCAGTCTCTGAGTCCGCGCTCTCCTCCCCACCACCCTACCCCCCGCCCGCTGCCTCAGGCCCTCTCCCCATGCGGCGTCGGCAGCAATTGCTCACCTCGGCCCCTGACAGAAAGGGGTGCGAAGGCCCTGTGATCGTCAGGTAATTGTCATTCCCTCCGGGAAACTGGAAACCAAAAGAAAGCCGCGGGGATAAGTTAGGGGGAGCAGGGAGTTAGCCGGGAGTGACGGCTTCTGACTCCGACATTCTGACAACACTCCCCAAACCCCGCTCTCTCTCCTCTCCCGTCAGTCGCCTCTCCGCCCGGCTTCCCGTCTCTGCTTCAACCCGGTCGGCCGCGTTCTCTCGCTAGCCTTCTTAGTGATCAGGTTCCTACCTCCATCTTCACACAACCGCTACCACCGTCTCAGACCCTCATCGCTCCCACCGCCCTCACTGGACACGGAACTGCCGTCACTTCCGCACGGACGTGCGTTACTCTCTGCTGATTGGAAGGAGCGCCGTGGGGTTGCAGCGAGTCGGGCGCTGGGCTATCGCCCCCTGGAGCTTGGTAGGATAATGGCACGTAGAAGTGCTAGAGGCGTCCCCGGAGGTGTTTGGGTACTCCTGACCTAAGGAGGATTTCTGGGGAGAGCAATAGAGACGTGATCTGGGCTAGAGGAGCCGGAGAGTGGGGGAAGGGGAAAAAAAAAGAAGATCGGTAGATTGAGTGGCTAGAGAGGTCGGAGGTAAGTGGCCGTAGATTTCTGGCGGACCCGGAACCCAGAGGAATCGAGACCATGACTTATGCTTATCTCTTCAAGTACATCATCATCGGAGACACAGGTAACCCGCAGGTGGTCCGCCTTCAAGGCTGGGGCGGGAATCTGAAGCTCTCTAATTGGGTGGCGGGGGCGGGGCTCACTTAGTGGGCTGGGCAATTCGAGACAGGCGGGCGGTTCGGGGCGGCCAGGGGCGGGGCTCGGGGAACCCCCTTCCCCCCCTTCCCTGGTCTAGGAAGTCCAGACTCGAAGGTGTTGCAGGGTTGCGTGACTCCCGGAGCGTGCTTCTTTCTCTTTCAGGTGTGGGGAAGTCATGTCTCCTCCTGCAGTTTACAGATAAGCGGTTCCAGCCTGTTCACGACCTCACAATAGGTAAGTGCATCCACTTGTTCCAGAACAAATGATAAAACCTAAATTGCTAAAGTGGAAAGTTAGCAGCCTTCAGTGTTCGAAGTAAAAAGTTATCCCTCACTACTTTAAACGAGTCCAAAGTTATGTTGATGAAATGACTAATCAAACGTTGATACGTGGGGAGTAGTGTAAGGGAGAGTATATAGTTGAAAGGTAACTTTTTGAAGTGTGAGGAATAGACCCGTTATATAATTTTTTTTCAAATACTATTTGTATGTTTATGGAAAATCCCACGAAAGGTAACTGCTATTCATAAACTTATCTGTGTTTTGTAGTAAATTAATACCAACCTTACTTTTAAAAAGTAAGCATCAATACATAGACATTTTTTTATATTGGTGAAGAAGCAAATTGAAGAGTCATCCGTGCTTTCGAATTAAAAGGCAAATGAAACTAAAACCTTTCCTTTTAAATAGAAGACTGTGTTAGAGTTCCTTAAACGCACTGGTAATCCTGGAAAATATTAACATTTCCTACACATTTGTGATAAGGCATGACCTGAAGGGGCTTTTAACTAACCCCTCTCCATTATCTCCATAATCCCAGTCCAAATAAACAAAATACATAAAACTAGCTGTCTTGCAATGCAAATAATGCCGTTTCTAAATAAAACCCCTACATCCCCATTCCTACCATATTGCGACTTCCAAGTCCCATCTGTATGGAAATCTGAAGCTACCATTGTTCCTAACGAATTTATCTAGACTCAAATAATTGATGGGATCATAAAATGATTTAGAGGGCAGTATCAACCAAAAACTATTTTAAAGAGAATATTGAGTGAATTCTCACTTTGTGATAGGGCTAATGATATATGCTTAACAAGGCAGCAATGCTTAATTGTGCCTCTGGCAATTATTAGAGATATGAAATGTATTGTTGAAAAAAAATTAGCTGGGCATTGTGGTGCGTGCCTGTAATCCCAGCTACTTGGGAGGCTAAGGCAGGAGAATCACTTGATCCCGGGAGGCAGAAGCTGCAGTGAGCTAAGATTGTGTCACTGCACTCCAGCATTGGTGACAGCAAGACTCCATCTCAAACAAAAACAAGTATTGTTTTTGAAAACCTATTTCTTAGGTTTTCTTAAAGAAAAAAACCTGGAATTGCAAAAAAAATATTGTTTTAAACAGAGACCAGAGAGTGACTGAGAAAATGTCAGGAAATAGTTCCAGAATGTTTAGGAGTTCTTTGGAAAAGTTTCAAAACTAAATGTTACCTAATCAAATTTAAGCATTAACTAACATTGCTTAAAAAATTATTCACCTTTTAAAATTTGACTTCTTAATTGCTTTTATTTTCCCATATCTGCTTTTTGGGATATTCCTGAGGCCATTAGAGCACAATTTTTTAAGTTCTGGAAGGGAAATGAAGAACCTTAAGAAACACAAAATTAATTGGAGCAAATAGGCAGCAATAATGGGATTAGTGGCACTGAGTTCAGACAAAGGATGGGTTATAACACGTTGAGGAAAAGCAGGAACCTCCCACTCCACATGACTGCTGTTCATGAGAATCACATTCTTTCCCTCTGTCTTTACTGACAGGTGTGGAGTTTGGAGCTCGTATGGTCAACATTGATGGAAAACAAATCAAACTGCAAATCTGGGATACGGTGAGAGTACAGAATAATTTAGTCTCTGACCAACATCCAAGTATAACAAGAAAAGCTGATGCAAAGGAAAGAGCTGTTAAGGGTGGGACTAATGGTGGGGATGAAGTAGGAGAAAGGTGAAATCAAAGAGATAGAGAAGCTTTTGATTCTATCTGTAACAGTTAAAATTCTGAATGCTGTATCCTTGTGTTGTAAACTATCGAAGTAATATATTAATTTATTCTAGTAAAAATAAAATCAAACAATATAAGTATATAGAATAGAAAGTAAATGTCCCCTTTTTATACATAAACCCTTTCTCCCTCCCCGTCTTGGTTGCTACTTTCACAGGGGAATCATTACTGATGATTCCATGTATATGCTTTCAGACTATTTTTATTTATTTTATTTTTTTAAGATGGGGTTTCACCA